>BMAO01039215.1:0-17638 GCA_019973975.1 Trichonephila clavata
AATCAAAAATGAGCAGACCATACACATATACGTAATGAATCTAAATTTTTTAACCAAGGGAGAGGAAGGCGGAAAAAATTACAGTTTTACATTAGTAAATAATTTTCCGATTTCCTTATGATGATTAAATTTAATTTTTCCTTATTTTGAAATAAAAAAATTTGTAACTTTTTGGAATACAATACTTTAACTGTCAAAACTCAATCACAAGCAAAGATAAAAAGAACAAAATTAATGAGTAGAATTTTGAGTAACACCAAACTGTACATGACAGTAAAAAAAATGTATTTTTATGCACTAAAGAAAATTCAAATTATGTACTATGATGACAAAATTTTTTAATTTGGGTAAGTCACATGGCATCACATTTGAGTCATTAATAAAATGGTTTTAAAATCAACTTGAAAAACTTACATTAAAAGGTAAATGCCACAATCCTGGACCACGTAAATTTTACAGCAGTTGTCCATGCTTTCATTGAATGGATTAACTCTTGATTTTTACGTTAGGGTAGTTCCAACTTTTTGAATCTAAATGGTAAAGGTAAACGGACGAAGACAATACACCTAAGGAAATTTTAATGGGATTAAAGAGAGTTGAGGGCCATATTCTTAAAAAATACCTTCTTTCTCTCCAAGTATATATCAATGATGTTGGCTTGATTTTAATGAGCATTATCATCCCTAAGGGGCAATTTTTGCAGGCTTCAGACTTCATTTCGATTTTGCTCAGCTGCCACAGATCCACATTTAAAGACGCTCATCCCGGTGCGATACCTCATTGAAATATCCGCTCACGCTCTGTCGTTGCTATTTATCAACTAGTGATGCTCAATAATAGCAATGATAATGTTCTTGGCCATTCCTATATTGCGCAACTGGTGCAGAACCACCTATAAAGGGTGCATCTTATTAAAGTTCCAGTTCACACTAGGTCGTTGCCACTCTGAATAAGTAATATTCAATAATAATGCTCTTGTAAAAACACACAGCACTTTGTTCAACAATAATAATATAACTTTTTTCTCCCAGAACCTTATATACTTTTAATCTTATATCAAGCAAATGAACAGAAAGTTGCTCCAGTTTAAGACTATCGAAATGGACCACTGTCAATATCATGAGTGACATGTTCAAAATATCTTTTTAATATTTCCTCTATTGATTAGAGGGTTTGTTAAAAAGAACACCTGGTGTTCAGGCATATATCAGGAGCATTCGACACATAATACTGATAGATGTTGCTTATCAAGCAATGCTGCAACCATATATACAAGGGGTGATCAAATGAAAAGGTACGAAACGACACGGTGGGTACAAATATAACTTTATTCAAAATATACACCATAGGCCTGAGCACAACGTCCACTGATGAACAAGCCGCAGGATTTCTTGTTCCCAGAATTCCTGTGGCTGTGACGAGACCCAGTCCTTCACAGTGTCCTTGAGTACGTCGTCCGAGTTGAAGCGCTTTCCTTTCAGGTGTTTCTTCAGTGGACCAAACACATGGAAATCGCAGGGTGACATGTCCGGACTGTAGGACGGATGGTCCAACGTCTCCCATTGGAACTTGTCCAGTTCCATTTGTGTGACTCTGGAGACGTGTGGACGCGCGTTATCATGGAGCAGAACCTCACCCTCCGTGGTCTTTTGTTCTTGATGATCCTGCGTAGGCGTCGGAGTGTCTCACAGTACACATCGGAGTTAATGCTTTTTCTGTGCTCGAGTAATTCTGTGCTCGCATCATTTGGACGCCGCTTTTTATAAGATCCTTTGCTCTCTCCTGCGCATGCGGGCACCCGCGCATGATCCGATCCCAGTCAGAGTCTCCAATGGCATCCCGAGATGTCTCGCTACATTCTCCCTTGGCGGAATATGCAAATATTTAACTGTTTCATTTTTATGTCGTTTCGTACCTTTTCATTTGATCACCCCTTGTATAAAAATTGTGAAAATTATTCTTCCTTCCACTCATTATATTAACAATATATCGATCTCCAGAAAAAATAACATCCTTTAGAACACGGTGAGCAGATCTCCTGACTTGTTATAAATTTTTTTCCGTAATCGAGAAATTACCTAGTACTTAACACTGCTTCAATGTATCCGACAGCAGTCTAGCACTCATTATCTCCCATTCGGTCTTCTTTCATCCATAAAAATGCGAATATCATCAGAATTTATTTTGCAAAACTTCTAAAAAACTTGAATCGGCTTCTCGATGCACCTGTTAGCTCACTTCAATAACTGCTTGAGTTGCATGTGTTTAAACGGTCAGTTAGAGCAGTAATATACGACACGATTGCTTGCTACGTCAGCACTCGAATAAAAGTCTACACTTAAAACTTGAAAATTTACATTAAATTCTCAGATTTTGAAAGGAAGTATGTAATTTTTTGTGAGAAAAAAATGAATTTAACGGTGCAAATGTTACTGAATTATTAAATAGCCCGACAATTTTTATGTTGAAATTTTATAATGCCGAAATTATAAGGGGAGTGCTTTCACTTAATCTTCGTTAAGTCCTTTCAATAATTACATTGCTGTATATTTAATTTGAAGTTTTCTGAAATTATAGGTTTTCTTAATAAATTATATGCGCTGAATTTGTGCCTAAATTGCTATCCAATTATTTCTGTCCTATACGGTTTTTTCATGCCTATAGTAATACGGGAACTTAGCTAAATAAACAATTGAGAAACACAACCTGTAAATGTAGATATTTATAAACTTCAACTGCTAAGTTAAATGTAGGATAGGTGAAATTCCACTTTTTATCTGGAGATATGACATAGCTGTTATTTTAAAAATTAAAAGACCACTTAATTTGTATTGCTTGTTTTAATCGATGTATTTAAAATCGATGTATTATTTTATCGATGTGTGATAAAGAATTGAAATTTGTTTTGTTTTAGTTTTTGTTAAACTTTAGAATAAATGTATTTTTTATATATTTGCTTCTGCATATCTTTTATTAATACATCTGTATATTTGGTACAGGATGGAGAGTGTATAAGTGATTATTTCAATGAAAATTTTTCTGTATTATAAAAAAATTTTAGAAGATAGAAATAAATATATATTTTTAAAATGAACCCATCAAATACTATCTGATTTCTTATTAATAATATGTTGTAGAAATTTTACATTTTGCAGAACAGTGTTATTAATAAGGAATTAATAAGGATTAAAGTTTAACTTTTTCAAATAACTGTACTTTCTATTAATCTATTATTGAAATAAATCGGTAATATCCTTTGGCAATTCTATAGAAATGAAGTTCTGGAAGAAGACCCTCTCAATCCAAATACTTTTAGCCATATGAGTTGGAAATTAGCTGTTTGTCTACTGGTCACATGGACAATTGTTTATATTTCTGTAGTTCAAGGTACAGATTCCCTTGGAAAGGTAATATTTCTCTAATTTGCGGTAATATTTCTTTCTATTAAGGCAAGATTTCTTTCCATGCTAAGAAACTCATTTGAAAATTAATTACAATTTATGAATATGTTCGGTTTGTAGTATTAAATTTTAAAAAAGGTAACGTGTCTTCTGAACTTTTTCTAATTTTTTATTCTCTAAATATAAAACATTATCATTATATATTATTGAATTAAAATTTAAGCATCTCTTATATCGAAAAATCCTCTTATATTGATAATATATTATTAGAGAATAAAAACAAAGTTATGTTTAAAAAAAGAATGTTTAAGACATTTTCATTCTTAGTGCTTAATGCCCTAAGCAGCTATATAAAATTCTGAATTGATAATTGTCAACTTTATTCACCGAAACAAGACATTCTGTAAGTATATAAAAAACTAAGTAAGCTCTAAAATATTATATTTCTCTTTAATATATATAATACTTTCAATGAGATTTCAAGGTGTAGAAAGAAAAATCTCATCAATATACTTAACTGTAAAATTTTGTAAGTGAAATTTTTAATTCATTATATTTGATTTTCATTTCAGATGGCTTATTTCACGGCCATTTTTCCATATGTGGTACTGACGGCCCTGCTCATCGTTGCTCTACAAGAAGAAGGATCATTTGATGGCATAAAATTCTTTTTCAAACCTGAACTGAGTAAACTGAAGGAAATAAAGGTTCGTATTTATTATTTCTTAGAAAAAAATAATTGGGTTTTTCTGATTTTTTTAATTATTTTTCTTTTTGTTCGATACTGAATTTATTTTAAAATTTACGTACAATATTGGGAAAACAAAGAATTGGAAAAGACATGTTAAATATAGATGCAAAAAGTATGCGGATTGTACATTAAATAAATTTTTTTTTTCCTCTAAAAAATCGAGGAACATGCTTTATAAGGATTATTTTCAACACAAATGTGAATTGGGGAAAAAACTCTAATTTCAAATTTAGCTAAAAGCTTTTCCAAATATTGCTGCTTTTAGCTAATTTGTGTTTTACTAAAAACAAAAACTCATTTTAAATACTTATATATTCTAGATATTTATTTTTCAGTAATTGATTTATTATTCTCAGATTAAGATTTTGTCTGGTTTTTCAATGTGTTTCACTTCAGTCTACTCTTTTTAAAAGTTATTTTGAAAAAACACCTTCATTTCATTTATAATAGTCCTAGTTAACTTTTAGTTGTATGTCGAATTAGAATTAATAACTCTTTTAACCCGAATCCATAACCCTTCTCCATCTAATGTCATGTAAATAAAATTATTCTCATTCAGTATTTTGACAAAAATGTCAATTTTGTTGCGCAAATTTTTCAGTTTGTTCACTTCTTTTCTAAAAAGGTATTCTAGTCGAAAAGATCACTGGTAGACAAATAGGGAAAACTCTTTCATTAAAGTTAAATGACTGCGACCATGAAGACGGACTTGACAACAAAAATAAATAGATCTTCAAAAAATCCAGAAGAATTTATAATGATTATTTATCGAAATCATCTTAGAAGAGTTCCTAGAATATTCCTTCCAAAGACTGTGTAAGGATACTCAGAAGATACATTGAAATCAAACATTTGCCAATGACTCTGCGTTTCATTTGCTTTATACGAAATTGTGATTGACTGAGTTTAATTGAGAATTATATTAACGTCATAGTATGAAGCTAAACGAGGGCTATTGGCGACGAACCTCTTAATTATTAACCATGGTCAAGTGACAAGGACAACACCTGAGCCATCTCCGTACTTCCACACCACACCAGCGGGAGAACGTTTGAGCTTCGACAGATTTAACGTGCAACGGCCCCCTTTTGCACTGTCATCAGCGGTACTAGGCTTGAACTCTTGCCACGAGTTCATAACCTTGACCACTAAGTTACCGTGGCCACACGAAATTGTGATAACGGATTTGAATTGCAGTGTTTAATATTTGTGTATAATTTGTTTTATGTCGATAACCCTAACACTTCAGTGGACTCAAAAGTCTCTAACACATATTGTTCCTTACACAATCACGACACAGTTTTCTTGTGAACTAGCGTTTATTAATTACTCATAACTTCTGTTACATTAACATCGGAATTGCAGGGCATGCGCAGTTCAGGCAGCGCAATTGGGATTGCGCAGACACAGTTTATACATACATTACTACAGACACAATAACACACTCTACTCTTTTAATTACACAGATAGCGTTTCGTATGCCGCGAACTGACAATTTGAATCTGGCTATTCTGGATTTGTACGCGTGTATGTTAATTGTTTCCTGTTGGATATATAAATTCTACTGCAATTACAAGAGTACATGGCATTCAAGTGGCTACGAATTATTCCCTCTACTGCAAACACTCTTTTTCTAATATATTTATAACATTTTATTTTATTAAGATGGTGGTCAAGTGGTATCGTATCTTGCTTTCACGCCATAGATCCGGGGTTCGGACCCCTGGCTCGGAATGGTCGGCTCAACCTTTCATCCCTTCAGTGGGCCGATAAAATTGAGTACCAAACTTGTCCCTGGGAACTAAACATATGGGGGCCTCGCGTCAGACTATCCACATGGCCGGAACATCTGCTCACATGCATCTCAGTGCTAAAGTCACGAAAGCTGAGGTAGCCCTTGGCGCTTCCTGGGCTGTTACGCCACTGAGTAAAGTTTATTTTTTACTAAGATAGTAAATCTGTAAAAATATATTGAAGACGAGTTACCTTCAAATATAAATTTTTTCAGGTTGTCCTTTTTTCCTCGTATATTTAGTAAGGTTTTTTTTCGTGTCTAAATATTAGAATTGCATTAAAAATTAATATGATTCGTGACAAATACTATCCTCGCAATAATATAATAACTATTGTATATATCATACTTATATGTCAGATTTGGAAATTCAAACTTAAATTTTAAGAGAGTTATCTATAAAAATAGAGAAATCTCTTTATAGTATGCAGGACTTTTTGAATGAGTCGAGCTATTTGAAAGCAGAGCGGGTCAAGTTTTAGGCAGAGAATAATCAAATGTGGTGAGCTATTGTCTCCTCTCTGCATCCGCCTTCCTAGTTGGAATGATTTAGTCTCCAATGGGAGGCCATCTTAGAAAAGTATGAAGATGTTTTTACGATGATGTAATAAAGATTTGGTTGCTTAGAAAATATGATTGATATTCATTCCATGTTAATTATGGGCGTATTTAGTCAAAAGAGAAATTGATAATTGAAAAAGTGAAACTTAAATAATATTGTGATATCCTCAAATTCATATGAAGTTATCACCTAGAACAATAGATGAATAATTTTTTTTATGAACAAATTAATGACATTGCAAAAAATTATCGAAAAATTACACGATAAACTAACGGTATCTTAACTATTTAATACATTATTTTATTAATCATATAAAAATATATTAAGAATTTAAATTTTACAAGTCAGAAAAGCATATTTAGCTAAAATACATTTATAGTTTGTAATATATTTTGCAAACAAATTTTTAGCCATAATTAGAATTTTTTTTTAAATTTCTCATTTTTTGGAAAAAAGTTTTTTTTTTATTTATTTAAAGGGGGTTGATACCTCACCTATGTCACAAATTGTTTAATTCAAATTACAATATAGTTAAATGTTTTATGAAATATCTTAATTAGACAAACATTGTTATAGGTTTGGTATAAGGCTTGTGAGCAGTCATTTTTCTCCTTAGCTATTGGTTATGGAAATATAATTATGATTTCTAGCTACAACAAATTCACCAATAATGTTTACAGGTAAGTGTTTATACTTAAGAAAACAATATATTTATAACTATCGAAATTCTAAGCAACCATGGAATAGTACTAATCTTCATTTAATAAAAAAGAGGAATCATAATCCAAAAAAATTTTATCGCCTTCAGTCATTTGTGATCAACTGATTAAAAAGCTGGAAGATGTTTTTAAAAAGGTACGGTCAAAAGATATGTTTAATGAACATTTTTTCTTTGCATCAAAATTTATCTGACTCGTTTATACTTAAATCATGTTTTTTCATGTCAAGCGTTCATTGGTACATGCTCATTTGTGTTGAAATGTTTGTGTCTTTCAACGGAATTCGTTTGTGTTGATCATTGGAACCATCACGGAGCTTGACACAGAGCATCTTTTCTCCTGTCCTGTCATTCTGGCAAAATTACAGCACATTAACAACAACCCCTGTGAGGACTTATACGAAGATAACTGCATCCAGATTGCAGATGCTGTCTATAACAACTTTGGTCCTATTTAATTATTGTCCGTGACAGACACCAACCAACTTACTGGAAATTATTATGTTGCACATTAACTAACTCTATTTTACATTTCTAGTGAGTGAGTGAGAGCGAGAGTAATATTAAAGTCGTAGTATAAATCTGCACAAGGGCAATTGGCAACAGACCTCGTAATTTTGAACCATAGTAAAGTGACGCACCTGAACTGGCACCTTCTCGCCTAACTTCCTCACCACACTTACTGGGGGACTTATGAGCCTCGCAAGATTTAACATGCAGCGGCACCCTCTTCCCGAAGGGACTTCAGTGGCACTGAACTCGAATTCATGACAATCCAGCCACGAGTCCGCTACCTGTACCACTAGGTTACCAAGACCACAACATTTCGAGAGATACGGAGTTTAATATTTGAAACAATTCCATGAAATCCTGTAATACGCAAAGTGAATCCTTTTTTTATTAGTATACATACTCTATGGCCATTAAAATTGCTACACTAGGCATAAAGGTTGATAACAAAATGATATTTTTAGACAAATATATTATACTGGAAATAACAAGTGATTAAATTTTCAAGAAATTTAGATGCATAGAACTTGAGAGCAACCATCTCTGGCAGTAATGACAGCACTTATGCGCCTGTGCATTGAGTCAAACAGAGATTAGATGGCATGTACAGGTACAGATAACCATGCAGCTTCAACATGATGTCACAGCTCATCAACCATAGTGTCTGGCGTATGGTGACGAACCAGTCACTCGCAAGATGATTTTTAATCAGTGAAAGATCTGGTGAATATATGAAGGCCATTATAACAGCCGGACATTTTCCGTATCAAAGAAGGTCCGTAGAACACTGGCAACATGCGGTCGTGCATTATCCGTCTGTAACATAGGGTTTCGCAGGGCTCGAATACTGGGTAGAGCCCCGAGTCGTAACACACCAGAAATGTAACATGCCCTGTTCAAAAAGTGCCCTCAATGTGAACAAGAAGTGACCGAGACGTGTATCCAATAACACCCCATACCAAGACGACAGGTGATGGATCAGTATGACGATGACGATTGCACGCTGCCAATGTGCATTCACCTTGAGGCCGCCAAACACGGATGCGACCCTCTTGATGCCGTAAACAGAACCTGGATTCACATGAAAAAGTGACGCCTCGCCATTCGTGCACCCACGTTTGTTGTTGACCACACCATGGAACACGTTCCTCACGTTCCTGTTTGTGATGCAGCGTCAAGGGTAACCGCAGGCATGGTCTCCGATCTGAGAGTCCATGCTGCTGGAAACGTCATCGAACTGTTCGTACAAATTCTTGTCTTGCAAACGACTCCAATTCTTGACTCAAGGCTCCTGACGGGGCTGCATGGTCCATTAAGGCCATGTGGGTAGCATGCCTGTATTTTCGGCTGGTAGTGATAGGGGCTGTTGAGATTTAGTACGCCGCACAGTGCTCAGTTTTCCCGATCTGGCGCACGGAAACCCCAAAAATGAAATTGCGCGGGAATAAAAATCAACCCACAATTTAAGGTTCTCTTGAGTTCCCTAGCCATGTGGTAAACATTTTTT
Source organism: Trichonephila clavata (assembly GCA_019973975.1). NCBI lineage: Eukaryota > Metazoa > Arthropoda > Arachnida > Araneae > Nephilidae > Trichonephila > Trichonephila clavata. The sequence continues at coordinate 9,242 of BMAO01039215.1, forward strand.
GTCAGTACGCGAATGGAAATTTTCAACAACCATCCGTATATATCGGGTTTGTTCTTTCTACAAGAAACACTTGCGAGCCTCATTTTCCAGTCGGAAGTTCAATCGTTTCGTCTGAAAAAGATTTCGCAGATATTTGCGGGTTTTTTTTTTGAAAATACATGCCATGGATAAGTAATTTCTTGATTTGACTTTCAAATTAGGTTCAACTTCGATTAAAGATTATAAAAACATAACATTTAGCACAGCATGTAACTCCTACTAACGTATGTTGGTTTTTTGTGTTTAATTGATTAAAACTTTTGAGATTGACACGGATTGATCACAGTAATACTTTAGTCACATAGAGTAGATATAGACCATCAATTTCATACCAAATTTAGCTACTACTTCCTGCAACTCTCATAGTTATGATTTTTTTTTCAGCGTTAGCCGATGGTATTACTCGGCGTGCCTTATTCAATGTGTGGAAGAAAGAGCAGGATCCCAAACGTAAAACTAATATTGTTTTGAGTTTTGTTAGGACTACAATGGACTGTGAAAAATCTGAGGACCAGCTGCAATTTTAATTTAGAAAAATTGTTAAAATTTCTACTCGTTTGTGGGAGGGGGAATGTATGAGGTGCCGTAGAAATGAAAAGTTCTTCTCCAAGTTGAATGATGCGTGGTTGTCGGGGGGAGTAAGTTTTATACCATCCAAATCAACTCCAGGTCGACCCTCAAAATCATTTAGGGAATGCAAAACCACGGCAAAGAGGAGAAAAGTTCGTCCTCTTCTTGCTTCAGCAAGCAAGCAAGAACTAGCAATTGCAACAAAAATGTCAATGCAAGCAGCTGGAGAAAGAGATGCTGCCTTAATTTTGAAACAAGTGACTACTTACTCACCTAGACGTACTACTCGTCTGAAGAAATGCTTAGCCCGACAGCCAGATTTGGCGAAAAAAATGACTGACCAAGCCTTGTCTCTTTATGTCGAAACCAAAATGTCAAAAGGCCAATATAATAGAAAAAAAGGAAATAGCAAAGAGTTCCACGCTGATATTTACCCCAACTATAATAAGCTTATAGTCTAAAATTAACTGTTATCTCCTCCTGGTATCGTCATTGATAAAATATCAGCAGAGATTCCTTTGCAAGCGTTTTTTTACCCCACCTTATGCAGATTAGCCAAAGCTCAGGAAGATGTTTTAAAAACAAAGTCAGAAACGTGCTGGTACGCATTTCTGCTTCTTACACTACAACTTTTCACCAGGCAACAACGTTCAAATGCGATTTGTGTATGAGAAACCGGCTGAACAATTGCCTCATTTAAACACATTGCAGTTGTCGTTACCGGCCCCTGCTTTGTTTAAATGTGCTGTATAGCTAATCATTTGCATATCACAAGCATCTTTTTTTCTGTCGTTTAAATTTCACTTTCGCAGCATGTCGCCTTCTTGATGTAGCAATTTTAATGGCCAATAGTATATTTAAAGTAACATTTTTTGTCACAATTGTAATAAAATTTTAATAAATCCTGACCTTTTAAAAACGATTTAAATTTAACAAGCTTTACTTTTCTTGAAGCTAAACAACTCAAACTAAATATTCCAAAAATTAATTGATCATGTGTTATGTTTTCAACATCATACAAATCTTTGTTGCCTTTATTTTATTGTGTAAACAGATCTGGGAAAAATAAAATTTTAATTCTTGCTATATTGTTAAAAACCTAGTTTATTTATCATAATATCTTTTCAGGGATGCTATAATCATAAGCTTTTTGGATACTTTCACAAATGTTCTGGCTGGTTGTGTGATATTTTCTGTTCTTGGAACGCTCGCTCACGAAAAGGGAGTGCCGATTTCTGAAGTTGTTGATCACGAAGGTGAAAAAATCGGTTACAATTTTTAAAAAATTAAACAAACTTTGTAGGTAATGTATGAATGATTCTTGTTGTTAAGAAAAATACAGGAATTAATTATTATAATTTTTAAATAAGTGTTAGAAAGTTAATTTTTTTTCATTAGTAATGAATATTATTAAGAGAATTTTTGTTAACTTATGGAAATTAATCTGGAGATCTAATTTTTTATAAATAATTATCTCTTAATCCTCTTTTAAAATAAAAAAACGGCTGCTCGACCTTTTATAGCTTATTTCCTTTTATATGTTAAATTGTGAAATGAAACCTTTATTGTTGCCTTCTATGTATAAATCAATTTAAGAATTTCTTTTATTCTGAAGTTCCATATCTTTTATTTATTTGTATGTGTGTATTCGATTTGTGATTCTTTTCCTGAGTTGCTGAGTTTTTTCATGGGAATTGGCATCTGAAAATGAATCAAATGTTTATTAATAAAAAATCATAGGCCTAAAAATTTTAATCAAAATTTATTAATGAAATTCTCACTCAATTTATATAAATGTTTCTTTATTTTTGACTTCAATGAAAAACAATGAGTTATATGCTATAAATTAATTAAATAAATATAATTTTTGCTTACTTTATTTTCATCCTTTACTTCTTAGTTTATATTTTTGTTATTATTTGTTACAAGTAAAATATATGTATGAAAAATTTGATATTTAGAGCTTTTTTTCATCAATGTTATAATCATTTAAATAAACGTTAGGTCTATAATCTTCAGAAATGCAAAATATTTCCTCCCCTATACTATAAGAAGAAAATAACCTAAAAATTTCGTTTCCTTCATATAAACTGAAACCTTGCATTACTTCTTCAAATGAAATATCTTGAAGGAAAACTTATTATTATAGTTAAGGTGATTTTAATGTGAATTTTCAGTGTAATGTTTTACTCAAATTTCAGGTCTAGGCTTGGCATTTGTAATATACCCTCAAGCCCTGGCAGATATCAAGATTGTGCGCAATTGTGGTCTCTATTATTTTTTGTGATGCTCTTTACATTAGGCATTGGAAGCTCTGTAAGTAAAAGCCTTTTTATCCTTAAAGCTTCCTCTGAAACTATCCTCCTTTCAGAAACTCAAACAAAGCGTTATGCTAAATGAAATGTGTTAAATTTTTAATATAGTATGAAAAATAAATTAAATAAATTAAATTTGTAGTAGATCCCCTACAGCAAAAGTTCTTAACCTTTTTTTATTCCATTGACTTATAAAATGGACTTCTCCCCTCTTATGCATCCTTATAATGTATACAAGTACTTTCATGGAAAAAAATTGTGAAAGAAACGCATTTAAAAACAGTGAAGTGATACAAAAAACATAACACACAATACACACCGATCCTATTTTTCACCTACCGATTCCTAGCACATCCAAAAAATACATAAATTATTATAAGCAAATAGATTAAAATCAAAGAAAGTATCAACTATATTTTTATTCACTTAATTAACGATTATTATTTATCTTGCATAAAAACATAAAACTGTAACTGTACTGTTTGATGGCGTACACTCAAAATTACTAATACTACTACTAAAATTACTAATTATTACTGGAAATATTTTTTTAGAAAAAGGGAAATAAAAACGTAATTTATTATTTCTGATAATAAGGGTAATGAGTTAACATTTTCTCATAGATATTTATACTTTTCCAGAAATCTATTCATGGTATATCAAGACGTTCGTGGGCCCTTAATTCAAAGCTGTTTTTTATGGTGATATTTTGAAAAATTGAGACAATGTTTATCAGATTCTGAAATATGAAATCAATCATTGATAAAGAATTCTTACTTAATATATAAATTATTATCATCAAACTTCAAGTTAACAACTCGATATCAAACTTCGAAAGCAATACAATTTATGTGAAGAATGATATCGAGAAAGTGGAATTTCCCTCTAGTCAAAATGAGTTATTGATCGAAGATCTTGAGTCTTAAGTCGAATAAATCCGTAGACCAATACTATATACTCTCTGTCGTACTTTGTTGAACAACTTCATCTCCAATATCACAAATTGAAATCCGAGTAAAAATTGTTATTTTAACGATATAATCAACACATCGAAAAGTAAAATATGAAGATTATTTTCACTGATTTAGAAAAATTAAATATACAACAAAGAATTTACTATCTAAATTAAACATAATTTTTTTAAAATCTGTTATTCAGGTAAGTTCTCCAGAAAACATTGCATAAATTTTTTTAATTTTAAATAATTCTGAAAGAAATGTTCGAGAAAAAAACTTTATTATATCGATAAGTAACAAAGATGTTTAATAATAAGAACAATAAATGCAAACGATTCTTCATCCATCATTAATAAGAAAAGTTCGAATTAACAAAAAATGTTAAATAAACATCGAATAAATAATATCGACAATGGTTTAAACTTTCATTGACTCTTATAAGAATCGAACTTTTTTTTTTAATTTTCAGAATTTTTAAGCCATAAATGAGAATATAAGTTCTAATCGTTCTTAATTAAAGTTTTTAATGGTGTAACAACTTTCAATTAACATAATTGATTATTTTTAGCGGGAAGTTCTTTTTCTGCTAATTGCAGCTGCTATTTTACTGCAATGTAATTTAATACAATAAGTATTAAATTACATTGAGTTTGCTTATATGATATGAATGTATTCTCTCATGGAAAAATGAATTATAGGTGTTTTCCTTCATAATACTTTGAAGTGTTTGATTGAAATAATTAAATTAATTTTTAATTGATTTAATTATTTTGTTTTCAGATGTCGCAGATTGAGACAATATTAACTGTATTTAAAGATAAGTTCCCTTCTTTACGTGAGAAAAAAGGATACTTAGCACTGGGAGTTTGCGTAATTTTCTTTCTTCTTGGATTACCTCTGACGACAAATGTAAGAATTTAATTTTTAGGTTTTTAATACTATTTATGCAATTTTTCATTGTGTTTTTTTTTATTTGTTAATTTCATTTGAATCATATTTACAAACTTTACAGGCGTTTCATTCTATTAAAAAAAATAATGATAAAATTCCAACAACACAGCATTAAAATACTGAAAAATTTTAGTAATCCTGCCTCTTCCATTTTTTAAAGTAATTAAATGGAATAATCTAGAATTTGAAGACGAGTCTACATGTTTTTATCTTATCTTAAAATAAGTACAACAATTTTTTTAATATCTTCGAGATATCATTCATTTCAAACACTACGAAAAAGAGCTATTATTATTCTAAACCCAAAGTAGATCAGATGTTTAGTTATAACCCTTCTCTGTAACTCAAATACCTCAACAATGATGTATAAATACAGATATGGCCTCCAAAAAATATCTATGGAAACCATATACTAAGCTTTAAAGAAGTACAGTTACAGAAGGAATTTCTTGAACGGGATTTGTGTGTATAACGTAAGTTTTCTAATAATAATCTCAACGTACATACCACAGAATAATTGTCAATTCACCCAATCAATGAACAGTATGCGAAAAAAAGCTTAAATCCTGAATATTTAAATAATAACCTCGCAAAGAAGAAATTCAAAGTGAAAAATTGTGGAGTCGCAAATATTATTCTAGCTTTCAAATGCATCAAGTAAAAATCTATATTTCCTTCACTTTCTGTTTTAAAATACACATACAAAGCATCATAAGACAAACACTAATTTATGAGTACATTAATTATTCTGATTTAATAACGAAATATCTAGGTATCTGAATACCGAAGGAAAAAATGCAATTGTTGTCTCCAAAACTTAATTATTTTTGTCTTCTAAATAATCAGATATTACAACATTTTAAAGTTAACTCCTTACTTTAATACAAAATTAGTTTCAGTATCAAGAGTATGAGGGAAGGAAAGTCGACAACCTTAAACATTTTTTGGGCAATCAGAATTACATAGAGCCCTTATTAGATTTAAAACTAAATGTTTCGTGTATGCCTTTCAAGTTTAAACTAATAATTTGGAAACAGCCCCATTCTGCTTCGAATTGTAATACTTAATACACCAATTAACTCGAGACAGAAAACAAGCATCGTGTTTAGTTTCCACCTATTTCAACAGCTCGTTCTTCTGTATTGGTCTTCCATCTAATATGACAATAATAATACGCCAAGACAATAAACAAAAGTATGTACATAAATCCCCCCCCCAATTCGTATATATGTATTTTAGTTCGGATAGCTCTTAATCTAATCAGACGCTTTTATATACTAAAAATAAATTTGTGCATGAAGCGTTTTTCTTACAAGTATGTGAATGATAAAATGGGATTTCATTAACTCTTAGAAAGATTTCAGTTAAAAATCTTTTGTTAGAAATATTTCAATGATAGCATTATCTTCTACTTATATTATAAAGAATAAGACTTAAGAGATTTAACCAGTCGACCATGATCTTATATGTCGTCACAAGAATGAAAATGACTATAATCAAAATATAAGAAGGATTCTCTTTGATGACAGTCCAAGTTTAATTTGCAAATACCATATAGCAGGCATTTCTTATAGTTTGGAGAGATTCAAATTCTTTACATTTATTAAAATATGCTTTTCAATAAGACAAATCAGAATCTACATTGGGTAAAATTATCACTTTTTGTGAGCAGATTTTCCTTTCCATTATTGGTCAAATGCATTGAAGAAATATTCTTGCGAATTCCTTTGTATTCTTTAATAGAGATATTAGAATTTTTAACAGAAAAATAAGTATTTCATCCTCAAGACGACAATAGATTATATAAGCCTTGAAAATTGTTGCACATTACTAAACGGAAAGAAATTCTGCGTGTAAAGTTTTTATTAATATGTTCTCTCTTAATCCTGTGTACACACATACACGCACACTCAACAAGATTTGGATGATCCAATAAGATGCATTATAGTTTCACTCTTTTTTGCAAATCTTTGGAGATATTAAAACACTTTCAAGCACGTTACAATTCATTATAATCTCCAATACATAATCATTTACACCTCAAGACACAAAATGTGTCCAATAATTATATAGAATATTATAATATACTTTGTTGTGTTAATTATTAGGGATTGCGATACCGTGTTCATTTTCAATCCCGGGATTACATTAATCCACATCCCGGGATTGGTCCTGTGATTAGGATTGGACTATTTATTAAAAATACTCACATATTAGCATAGTTGAAATTGCATAATAAAACTGAAAATATAATTAAAATTAATTAAATATTATTTTAATGAAACAAATAAAAAAAAATTCATCATAAAAAAACAAATTAAAGTAGTACATAATGAATTTTATAAAAAGGCATTTCATTTCTTGTGTTTCTCTAAATAAGCTTATAAAAACACAGCTCGTCCAACATTTCATCGTTGAAATGGCTTCTTATTTTTGTTACAAACTGTCCTGCCGAAGAAAATGGACGTTACGGATTCTTTACTAGTAGGTACTATCGTCATTAAATAGGAGTATGTTCTTTTCAGATAGTCGCCACGTTTCCCTCCATTTTCAAAAAAGAGACATTTTTTTTGAATTTTTGATGAATGTGTCTCAAATCTAATAGACTGCATTGGAGCATATACCTCTTTGATAACTTTATTTAGTTCTTCTGCTACACTTAATGGTTTTTGCATAAAAATTGATCCAGTTATTGAATTAGAATGTAAATCAATTTCAAGTGTTACCTCATTTGAAATTGAAAATCTAGTTGCATGAGCTGTTAGTAATGCAATGGAATTTGAAGTTCTTAAGTCTTCCAAGTATGTACGCTATTAATTAACGGCATTTAATTGAAGAAGGAACTGTGACGAAATCTATTCTTGGGATATTGCTTATATTATTGCGTAAGCATTGCAGTGAGCCACTTAGATCTGTGCGACGTTCTCCATACAAGAATAAGAGCTGTGCATATATATTTTTTTACTTATAGCACTTATAACTGCACAAAAAATTCTACGTACATATTTCATAAACAAAGTATAAATTTAAAAAAATTAAACTCTTGAAAAATTTTATGAGAAAATTTTTTAAATATAATTCAGACAAAATTAAATTCCGGAATTAGTTATTTTAATCCCAGAATTCGAGATTGGAAAAAACACTGGGATCCCGAGGGTTCGGAATTTCCTCTGTCCAAGTTAGCTGACACCGGACATCCTGGGGGTGAGAGAAATGTTCGTTTTCTGACCCTACCCGCGATGGGGAGAAAGTTATAGAAGAAAATAAGAGAATGTATATCAAATTTCACGATTTAACATACACACCCACCTCAAACCCTTCAAGGTTCAACACGTAAGAAAACTGACATTAAACGTACACAGTACAAAAAAGTAAACAAGATACATTAAGTGTAATACCAGATTCACAATACTTTGAAGAAATTTCAAAATATAATTCAGATAAAATTAAAGCCTGGGATTGAAAAAAGCACCGGGAACCCGGGGCAGCAAACCCTATTAATTATGGTACAATTTTTAATTATAGAGTACAATATTTCTTTTATATATTCCATATTGGAGAAATTG
>BMAO01039216.1:0-25145 GCA_019973975.1 Trichonephila clavata
TAAATAACTTAAGCTATTAATATTTTTAAAAATCGAAGTATCTACGTTTAATATATAATTTTTCTTTAAAAGAGCTCAAAACAGAACTGTGTACCATATTATATGTCCTTCCGTCAGTTGCAAATATGTGAAGATTTGAGCATTGGACACACCGATCAGGCTACATATAGTTGGCCATGGGGAAAAAACTTTGCTTTTCCAAATGCAGCCCTGCTACCTGAAATGTTAGCTTTGTTAATAGCAACATTAAAACTGGGGATATTGAAATCGTTTGAGTTGAAACGGTAGGTCAGTGGAGATACTTGGAATTCGAGATATGAAAACATTATCCCTTTTCATGACATATGTTAAAATATTGGCACCAAGTATATTCTGCACAGTTTTGTGATCCTAAGCCTCGTTCCTTTACATAGTCGAGGAGCATCGGGATTTTGCATAACTGGTACATTTAGTTTTAATTGAAGTTTATGTGAGGGTACACCCGAAAGTTCAAGTGAATTTAAGAACTCCGTGAGATATGAAGTACTTTGTTCTTTATCAATGATTGCATTCATTGATAAGTATTTCTTCATGTCCCCCTCCCCGCATGCCGTTTAAATTTTCAATGTGATTTTATGGACAATGTCATTGTTAGGCGCCAATATTGCTCTTGCGTGCAACCACTGATCCCAATTTAAATTTTGTTGCAAGCCCGGGTAAATTTGAGCAATAAGATTTACATCATTTTCTTCTACATTGCAAAATTATTTGGAAGTAAAATATAACCTCCAGCATTTGCGTCCAAACATCCATAACCGATATTCAATTGCGTCTCTGCATAATGTACCAAATCTACGTCATTATGAAGATACACTATCATATTCGTTTTCAGACTTAATTTTTCAAATTTTGCCCATAAGCTTGATGATTTAATAGAAACTGATTTCATCTGCGACAGGATTACAGGGGGAGTTTTTGAAAATTCACCAGCCAATATATAATAAAGTACCATTCCTCCTATAATATCTGTACTATCTCGTAAATCCAGAAGAATCCGATTTAACGCTTCTATAGCTTTCTTGTGAAACACCGTGCTTTCATCCACACTAAAAGCTTGCATTGTGGAAGCATCCTGCTTGAGAGCTATTTTTTTTTGAAATTTCAGATGAGTGAATCTTCAAATGCAAGATTAAGTGATAATTTTAAAACGGAATGTGCAGTACGACCGTTGGTCAGTAAAATCGCGGCTATACCAGAAGAAGTCATAGCAACTGCTATCTTCTGGTTTTTCTGATGGTCATTAATAATAAGTTTAGCAAAAACGTTTTTCCTGTTTCTCCAGGGGCTTCGAGAAAAAAAAGAGTGCACCACTGCCAGATTCTATTTTGCGTAACACTTGTTGGAAACGTGACCTTGTTCTGGAGTTAATTAAGAGATAAATTCTGTTACTTGATGTTGCAATACTGTAAAATCGTAGTTTAATTCTCAAGCAATTTCATTATCCAAGCCATTTCCGTCGACACGTCTAGGAATAATCATTCCAAAATCATGTAGCTTCTTCCCAACCATTTTGAAAACATTATTGCGTTTCGCGTTGTATACGTGTTGATTGAAAGGCATTTTGCTTGTATTTGCTGCAAAATATATTCCGCCATGTAGTCTTAGTACTTTTTCCAAAAGGTTTGAGGATTAGACAGACCGGAGATGAAATAAGTATTGCGTAAAGCTCCCTAATTTTATTCAGCGAGTGACATTGTATGGCTTCCTCCATAGTAATATCTAGTATATCTCAAAGTAATACTTCCACGTAAAATATCTAAGTTCAGTATAAGTGAAAATTTGTGCAAAATATAATATTGTATAATTAGATTTTTAAAAAATTCAAAGTGATAAACATTCGAAAATCAAAACTTTTTATGAAACTGTTAATTACCATAAATTTTCAATATCACGCACGCAATTCGCTAAAACTATTTCGTTTCCCTCTTTAAAATGTGGTAGAAAATTTGCATTAAAATATCTGGATTGTTGGAATAGAGAACTTCTTAGCCAACTTGGCGATATTTCTCAAATTTTGAGTTTGACATTTAACAACGTAACGTAATAAACGTTATACGTTTGATATAAAACCATTTAAAAAATTTTTTTGTAAAGATGCTAAATTACACTGTGTTTCAATTCACTGTGTTATAAATGTGAAAAATTTCCATTATTAAAATTTCCATTATTGACCAAATGCATAATTTTGCGCCAACTTGGTGGGGAGTAAGCAAAGTCCCACGGTTTTACCGTCATAGTTTCCGTTCCGTAGGAATATGGAGATAAAATGTACCTTATGTTACTCGCTGATAATGTAGCTTTCCTTTAGTGAAAGAATTTTAAAAATCGCACCAGCCGTTTCCGAGATTAGCCGGAACAAACAGACAGACAGACAAAAATTTAGAAATTGATTTTTGATATAAGTACTGTAAATACCTTTAAATGCATTTAGTAACAAACTGCTAATTTGAAATTACAAACAGACACTTCAATTTTTATTTATATAGATTGGGATTATAATAACTATTGTTTAAATGTGACTAAAAATGTAAATAAATTTAAAAAAAAGGATTAAAACTAACCGTAAAACTTATTAAATTTTTGTTTCTTGCATTGCTTTTTGCTTATGAAGCCTTGATTTATTATTATTAAAAGTGCATCCGAAACAGCCGATGCTCTACTTAACTGAACAGTGTGGGATAACTATTATAAAAAAAATATGGCACGTGGCAGCGTATTATCATGTGCGCGTAACACTATTATGTCTTATGAAGAGCATCGGTCGCCAGTAACCAAAACAACGACTTCATTAGCTCAGCTTGGCGTTCATCTTGGCATTCAGTTTCACGTTTACCCGTATAGTTTCCGTTCCCGTAAGAATACGGGAATAAAATATAGCCTATGTTTCTCCCCGTTAATGTAGCTTTCCATTAGTGAAAGAATTTTTAAAATCGCACCAGCCGTTTCCGAGATTAGCCGGAACAAACAGACAGACAGACAAAAATTTTAAAAATTGATTTTTTGATATAAGTACCGTAAATACCTTAAATGCTTTAGTAAAAACTGCTAATTTGAAATTACAAACAGACACTTCAATTTTATTTATTTATATAGATATAAGTACCTTATATACCTTTAAATGCATTTAGTAAAAACATGCTAATTTAAAATTACAAAGAGACACTTCAATTTTATTTATTTGTATAGATTATAGGGCAGCTGTTCTTATTTTTTTTATCAGAGTGCCTCCTCTCCCTCCCCCCCCCTCCCCTTCTTTATGCATTAGCCTGACATCGCAAATCCCCAAGATTTTGAACACCACTTCCTGACTCCCAACACATGGCTGAAGGATTTATAAGTTCATCAGTAGTAGTTCATCCTACTTAGTAGTCCTACTTCCTCAGAGTCCTCTGTTATTTTTATACAGACTTTATTTTACTTCCTTTTTTCTCTTTTGAAAAAAGCAGTAAGCACCTAATTAAAATATTACAAAATACTAATTTTATATGAAAACTGACTTAACTGTATTAATTAACATTTTTAATGAGAAAAATGGTGCTGAATTTCTTTTACAAGTGCTGTTATATCAGAGGTTATATTTGAAATCTGCATCTTAACATTAAATGAGAAACACTAAATTAGACACCTTCGTGGACCCCATAGAGAAACTCTGGAAATACCCGGGGGTCCACGAACCACGGTTCCTTTTATAGAGCATTATATGCACATATTATAGTTCCTTATAAGGGATTTTATGTGTTGCTATGTTTATATGTGTGATATCCATGTGTTTTAGGTATTATTGAAATTTAATCTATAAAATCTGTGGAGTGCAAATAAATTTAGCATCTGTTTTTGCTTCGATTTCTATTTTGATATTTGTGATATTCATATTATGGAATGTGGCCATTTATCCTAGAATTTAATATTAATAATTGTAGTTTGTTCAAGTGTATGAATTCCTCTATTTTAAAGAGTAAATTAAGTACTGTACATATTAATTGTAAATTAGTAACTCGAGTGTTTTCGATTGACTGTAAAACATTTTGTAATTTTAGTTCCGATCATGATTAATATTCCTATTTAAGACTACTGGAGACTCTTGTCAATGGTTAATGGATACACTATATCTGAAACAAACGTTTTGAATTGAAATCCCATTTTTAACTATTTCGATGAACAAATAAATAAAAACTTGTTGCATTAATGGAGAAATAAAAATAAACTTAAACCCTTTGAGCTCTTTTAGTAATTTAAAATTAAAGTAAAATTCAAGTATATGAAAGCAATCAAATCTAAGTGTCGAGTTACGGCATTAAAATAAATCCACCTACTGTGTCTGAAAGTATACCCAAATGCATAAAAACAAAAGTAAATTTTCTTTTTTTTTCTAGTTAAATGAAGCAATTAGTCCTTGTCGATTTCTCCATAAAGAAATAAGAAAAAGACTGCGCAAATATCATCCCAACGTAAAATATGCCTCTTAAACAGATTACTCTTCAAAAGAAAAGAGAAACCCAGATGGCGTTCGCGAAATTAAAAGGGAAAATTTCACAGTTCTGCAAAGGTTTCACTGGGAAAAACGTAGGGAAAAAATAGAAAGAAAAGCTTTTAAGCAATTTCTTTCCCGAGTACCATTTAAGAGTAAAACGTAAATCACCGTTGGATCCCAATCAATTCTATCAAGTTTTAAAAGTTCCTGAATTCGGACTTTTTTTTTTCTTTCGCTTACTTTCCAAGCCTAGGCTCTTGACTTAGAATTTAAAACTTTCTTTTTGTCGACACGTTTCTCTTGAATCTTTTTTTTTTTCCTTCCTCTACCATTCTTTTAATTTTTTTTTTATTCCCTATTCTCTCTATCTGTACGAAATTTAAAAAAGGTTCGTTAACTAAAATAACTTTTATGCTGCTATGTTACTGATTAAAAAGCAAATTTAAAGATTTTTTCCCTCTTTTTTTTCTCCTTATTTTGGCTTTTTCAACAAGAATGATACATTTAAAAAAGGATGAAATTGAACTTTCTGATATGAGTTTTAGAAACACATTTTATCCATTATTGAATAAAACGGTTTCTATCATATTTTTTGTTCATTTTTTTAAAATAATTTTTGGTTATGTATGATTTTAGAACCAATATCACTTAACTCATTGATCCATAACCCTTTCGAAACACTTTTGAACTTATTAATACATTTCATGCTCACATTTACAAGTATATGAACATCTTACTTAGTACCGTTAATTGGTTATTGTAAAGCAGCGATACTCAACCTTCGACCCGCGGGCTGCGTGGGATCCACCGGACCTTTCTGAGAGGCCCATTGTACTAACAAATTAAGTTGTTTAAGAACAATGCATTAAAAATTTTGCGAGACATTCTATCAATCAAGCAATCCCATGTATAAATTTTGCTATCGATGTCGTACTGGTACGAACTACGGGATAACTTTTTTTCTTTTTGTAATTGTAGCGGTTTAATGTTAACAAATAGCGGTGGAATGGCAACCATTTTATGACTGAAACTAATTTTTAGCTAACCCTCGTGTGTGTGTTTGCGTGCGTGCGTGTGTGTGCGTGTGTGTGTGTGTGGTGTGTGTGTGTGTGTGTGTGTGGTGTGTGGTGTGTGTGCGTGGTGGTGTGTGTGTGCGTGGTGCGTGCGTGTGTGCGTGGGTGCGTGGGTGTGTGTGTGCGTGCGTGTGTGTGTGTGTGTGTGTGTGTGTGTGTGTGAGTGTGTGTGTGTGTGTGTGTGGTGTGTGTGTGTGTGTGTGTGTGTGTGTGTGTGTGTGTGTGTGTGTGTGTGTGTGTGTGTGTGTGTGTGTGTGTGTGTGTGTGTGTGTGTTCGCGCGCGCTTCATGGCACTACAACTTTCCCTGACTGGATATAAAAAAAACTTGAATTTCTCACCTTCATCTCATTGCATCCAAAGTCGCAAAATTCCGATGTGAAATATATAGCTACAGTTTTCCTAACATTTACACTCACTGCATTCTATGAATATCTGTTATTCTCAATATCATTACGGATATTGTAATTTTTCGAATATGTAACCAAAGAAAGTGAGTTTTTATCAAAGTTGATATTAAAGTGTCTGTTCCAAATAAAATGCCTTACATTGTGCCTGACATTGTTTAGGTTATCAAAATGTCAGGTGATTTTCATTTTTCATTCATTATAAATGGATGATATAAATATCATATTTTTAAGAAATAACAAATCATATAAGGTTAATCTGATAGAAAGTATAACCACTGCCGACGATGTCTTTCGGACTGAAGGTAAGTCACTTTCGTGGACTGTATCTGCCTCGCACTCCTTTTCTTGGAGATCGAATTTTAGTTCGCAAGAGCTAAGACATTATGCATGCTCAATCAACACTGTTCATTTGAGGCAGTATTATTTTAGCGAGGGCACTTTGGCAGGAATATTTTGAAGCAAAGTCTTTCAAAACTGTATAAAAATGAATCTCTTAGCCATTTCTAATTGAAATTCCTTACACGGATTACTAACCGTACTATAGCGAGATCAACCCTTAGTAAAGCCGCACTATGCATGGAACTCCAGTATATGAAGAATATGTTAAAAGTGTTGACCTCTACCCGAGAAACAAACTCTATTCATACAAATAAAGACAAAAATGAATCTAATATTATCCTATAGTCAAAGGTAATATTTGGATATAGGTTTAAAAGAAAACTATTTTCGACTTTAAGGGATATAGAGAAACAAAGGAAATTATTTCATGTTCTTTGAAGACATATACACATATTTACATTACTTTGTGACATGAATCGATCAGATTTCAAGAATATAAAATAATGTTTCGAAATTCCAAGCAGTTTTGATACCACAAAAGAATTCTTAACAAAAGAATGGGTTTGAAAAATCATGTTTACTGTGAAATATGATTTTAGTTTTAATTTTTATTTTTTACTGTCGAATACAATACAAGTAATGGAACGCATTGTGATAGATTAATTTTGCATTTGTTTTTCTTCGAATTTATATCAAAATGCGTTTATTTATTTTGAAAGTTGCCATTTGCATTAGCATTTATTGATTTATACTTATGTAAATAGCATTTGGCAACAAGGTATTGTGTTTGTAATATTTGGTCATTTTTTTATTCGGAATAAACTTAACTAGCATCCGGATAACTTTCAAAGGCTTAGCTATAATATTGCTTTTGAAGCTGTAAAAAAATTATTTATTGAAGATATTATATCGATACATCTTTTAAATTATTTAAATAAATCCAAAAAGTGTAATGAACAAATAAAAAGCAAATACTAAATTATATTCATTCGCTTAAACACTGTATGATCGTTTTGAAATTACGTTTCTCAAAATTTTTTCGTCTATTATTAGGAACGCTTGTGTGTTTTAAACTAAATCACGTAAGTATACATTTTTTCGTAATTTTTGCTTTTTTATAGTAAGAGGATTCAACATGATAACAAAATTTAAAAAATTTCCTTTTTCTGACATTTTTTTTTTACTTTTTTGTTTTTTTCAGCTGTTTAAAATCAGCTAAGGCAATTATTTTATTTTCTCATTCATATTTCCAATCTCTATTTATTCGTTTAAATTTAAATTAGACCATACGTTTCTATACAAGAGTATTTTCTTGGGTTAAAACTCATTTAAATAACATAAGATGGCGTTAAACCTTGTAGTTTTTAAGCATGTAAAATATATAAAAAATTTGTGCAGCTTCTTTCAGATTCGTTTAGCTTACTTTCTTCTGAACCACGAGAATATTTTTTATTTATTAGGCTATCAACTAGATTTATCCCTAATCACTCGCAATCACTTGAGGCTAAATAACTTTTTAAATCGCATTACTTAACGAAGTTCGAACAAAAACAAAACGAAAAACCCCAACGAGCTAGTATAACTTTTATTTCCATTAAACTTTTAGTAAAATTAGATAGGATTACCGTTACAGAATTTTTACCATGTCTTCTTCGTTAATATTCCTTATTCACGAGATCTTAAATTTTTTTGGACGAAAACAGCATTTAATCTGGAGGGAGGAAAACGTTCATTGAGAAACGAAAGAACACTTCAGACTTTTTACAGCAGTTTCCTCTGCACTCAAGTAAAATTTTGATATGAAAAAAACCTCTGTAAATGCTGCACAACTAATCCAATTTGATACAGTGGAAAAAGATTTCACCGGTGATTAGAATTAGATGCAGCTATTTGAAGTGAAAGATACTCTAAAAGAGCCCTTCTAAATACAATCTAAGAAGTGTTTTAAGGAGAACACAAGAAAAGGAATTTATACAAGCTGCATTAGCTATCAGTAATTGCTTCACCAAACTTAATTTGCCATTAAAGTCGCCCGGCAGAAAAGTAGCAGCCTTTGGACAAGTCTTTCGCAAGAGAAGTAATGCAATTATCGATTCGTTTTACGATTCGAAATGTTTTTACAGGCGATATTCTTTCGATTTTCGAAAACTTCTTAATGCCAAGTGATGCTGCGCCATCTGTTGAAATAAAAAGAGACTTCTAACAATTAATCTAATTTTTAAGGAACAAATTGTTTAGAGCGAACCCATACGTGTATTTTAAAAGTAAAATTTATTTTGAATCTTCCTGTACAATGAATAAATTTAAAACTTCTTTATTAATCTATGAAAATGAGTATAAATCCCTTCATGTTATTTAATCAGAATAACAAGATTATTATTGCTATAATTAAAATTGTAGTTGAAATTTTAAATAACTTTATTTGGAATCAAATCACAGTTGTTGTTTTCCTGCATAGCTATATTTTTTTTTATATTTGTACATATTATATAAAAAACGTATACGTTGAAGCTTTTACATTTTTATATTTTTGAACTCAATGGATATTTTGAAAATTCAATTTTCTCAAAAAGTCACTGCTTCACAAATTTTCTATTTTTATTAGAAAATTTGAAATCTCAAGATTAATAAATGAAATGTTATACATGCATTTTGAAAATTTTCAGAAAAAGTGTTGAAAAAAACGTCTTTTTCTTTTAAAAACATCAAATTACTAAAATTCATACATCAGTTTTTAAATGAGAAAACACTTCATATATTATTTTTTTCCTTTTAGACATTTATTTCCGTTTTAAAAAAGATTTGTGTATCTTTTCCTTTTATTTATAAGCAAAAAAAATGAAGAAAAGTTTGAACAATAAAATGAGAGAATCAAATAGCTTTAATCCCTAAAAGTATCAGAATCAAACATAAAAGTTTCCTCTCATTTCCTCAATGCATATGGAGTTTCACATTAAATAATTTTTGAAAATCTCATGTGGATTAAGTAAATTAACTGTTTTCCCAAATGTCATAAACATCACTTTTTCCATAAAAAATGCTTCTAAAAATAAATCACACACAAGCATTTTTTCCGGAGAAAAAAAACAATAAATTAAATATTTTTAATTAAATGGTTACATAAATACAAAGCATATATCAATGAGCTGTATTCTTCAATTTTTTAACAAATAAAATAAAGATAGTCATTAATCTAACAAATTTCCATTTGATAGTATCAGTATGTTCTATATTCTAAAGGACGTTTAATCTATAAAAGAATTTTAATTCATGTTTAGTACAAAAAAATATTAATTTATTGCTTATATAAAAGTCTGTCTTTTCTAAAAATTACTTATGTTTCATCTTTTATTTCAAACATTATTTTGTTTTTATTTTGTAAAACGTCCAAATCAGCAGGAACTACTAATTGCTCGTAGCATGCGTCATATTCAATTTTTTTCCTAAATGGATTTACCGTGGTTGATAAGAAGGATTCGAACTCTTCCTCGTTTAGTTTGTCGCCTGAAATTTTGCATAACAATAATAAGTTAAATAACTAAACGCTCATCTTCAAACAATAAGTTTAAAATTTTATGTATGAAATTCTAATAATTTGTTAACTAAATATGTCACTAATAATTATGTAAATATGAATCAACTCATGCTTATTTATTGATAGAGACATCCAATACATTTCTTAATATTTAACCAGGGCTCTAGTGACAAGGTTGACATCAGTCTCAACGCTCCATGCAGAGGCGGATTAAGGTAGTTGGAGGCCCCTGGCGGTAAAAGGTTTGAGGCCCATGGGCTCAAGAGTCGAAAAACTAAAATAATGAAAAGAGCCGCTTACTTTAAATTCTCAAAATAAAATGTATTGCTAATAATAAAACTCAACGGTTAAAGAAAAATCTTAACTGTATATAAAAACAAGATATCAATCATTGGCATGGCCAAGTAATTTTAGCGCGTTTTTCACATGTTGTATTTTACAATAAGGAAACTAATCAACTTTTTACTAACAGAAAGTAGTACTGTACTTAAAAAAAAAATTAATTAAATTATGATTCGGCTCATCTAGGGCACAAATGCGACCCAATGCCGAAAACCCGAGTCAATTGGTTGAGAAAAAGGTATGACAAAATATGGAACGAAGACGAAACGATTTTTGCGTCCTAATAGCGCTTTTGTTCCACTACGTGAAAAACGCGCTAAAAATAAAACCTTACTAAAGATCTTACAGTTTCGCTATACAAATTGATTTCTCTTGGCAAATTCATCAATTATTTTGCCATATCTATTTTATCCAAAATATTTTGTTCTGTATATAATATGGTCATGTTGTTCAATTTGTCTTTTCTCCCATAGTATTTCTTAAATTATTTTAATATGTTTTAAAACTGAAAAAGATCTTTC
Source organism: Trichonephila clavata (assembly GCA_019973975.1). Lineage (NCBI taxonomy): Eukaryota > Metazoa > Arthropoda > Arachnida > Araneae > Nephilidae > Trichonephila > Trichonephila clavata. Next base: position 10,729 of record BMAO01039216.1, read on the forward strand.
GCCTGATGCATTCGAGATAACGGTATAGTTAAAAATATTTTCAAAAGTATTTCTACATTAGGATTTCTCTTGCAACTCGATAAATTTCTAGGGGTGGTTTTCATTATATCTTTTTTTTTCTTTTTTTTCCCCTTGAACCACAATTTATATAGTCAAAATTAAATGATTCAATATCGTCTTTGTAGATTTCCTTTAATTTTTGTGAAGCTTTCTTTTTAATACACTGGGCTTTCTTTCACCAGCAGTTATGGTCAGGAGTGTGCAATTTTCTTTGATTGATGGAGCACTCTCGAGGTTAATTCACACACCCTGACTGCAAACTAGTTCGCCAGTCTGGCGATACAAACTGTTGCACTGCGATTTATAAACATCATTGAAGGGGTGTTTTCCAACAGGATATAGTGCTCTCTCATCCCTATTGTAATCCAACAGGCTCTATAGAAAAACGACGTGTTGAGTTGGCCTACTAGATCACCAGATCTTTTTCCAATCGAGCAGGAATGGGACATCATTGAACGCAATGTCAGCTTCACCCACAACCAGAATTAAACAACCTTATAATGACCGACCAAGAACAACAAGCATGCAATTCCATCCCACATACTGATATCCGGTTCCAGTACGACACGAGGCATGCACGTTTTCATGCTTGCATTTAAAATTGTGGCGGTTATACCAGTTTTTAATGTATCATTATTTCACATTTGAAATGGCTCTACTCTCGCTTGCATGAACATGTGAACTTGAAACCTTAATCAAATTAATATGCTACCTATACATCTGTATAGGTAACCTATTACCGATTTGTATTGCCGAAGTTTTATTAGTCGACAATATTTTTTACTTGGTGTTCGGATTTTTTTTTCGATCCTTGTAAAATGTACCCGAGAGTAGTCAAGCATGCCTGTAAACTTAAAACGAACTTGTTTGATTTGAATAGCATTCATTTGCTTGAAATAAAATTTGGGCAAAGAAAATGCATGTGAAAAGTTTGTACAAATTGCAACAATACGAAGAAAAAGATGGCTAGAGCTGCTACACGAATCAAAAACGAGGAAATATCGGGGTTGCAATATCGGTTCAAGATCTTTTTTTTTTTGGCACGTTGAACTTATAAGTGGAATCCATCAAGCTTGGGGCCCCTGGCGGCCGCCAGGTCCGCCACCCGCTTAATCCGCCTCTGGCTCCATGCCAGTGCGCTTTGACACGATAACATGAATAAGTCTTTCTATATCAATGATTTTTAAAGCGGAGTATGGGCAGTGATATTTCGTGATACAGCAAAGAAGTAGGCTAACTCTCACTTGCGAGTGTATAATTGTGTCTTATACGTGAGTTCAATGTTTTTCAAGATTCGTTATGTCTGGTATCGCTTGTGCCTGTGGAGCTCCTTATCATAAATGTACCAGCGTCGCGCGTGAAAATAAGCTCTATGTGTTTTTGAAGGAAAGATAGATCTAAGAGTTCAAGAAAAAAAAAATTTCTTTGTGCGCATCCGCTTTAAGAAAAAAACATTTGCAATATTGAGCAATGTCTAGTTTCACGTTCGGATTACTCAATGCGTCATTGTGAAAGAGATGGAAGGTTTTATATCACCATTGAGAAAATTAATTTTATCAACTGCGCCGAACTTGTACTGCTAACAGAGTGCTATAATAATTATTTTTAGAAAGAGTTATGCGGACTTAAAGTAATGCCCTATTTACCACCTAAAGTCACTCCAGAAAAAAAATCCATTTAACTTATCACGCAATTTATTTTTGAACTTTAATGATCTTCAGTTCCCATAGAAATCTGATCCTAGTATGAGCACCATAAATTACATATTTTTTTTATCCTACGCCCGTCTTCGGCATCTCTGCCATTAGTCGACGAGCAGCCCAATAAGATGATGACGAAGCATAAAAAGAGTTAAAATTTGTCTCCGTAGAGTTGTCTACAAAAATCTTTAAAACAATAGGACAGTATCTGAGGTGGTCACCATCCATTTCACTTTGGTTGCACAGAGGGCACCAAGCAGAATCCTTTACTCAAATGCGATGTAAATGCCTTTGCAAGTAGTCATGCCCAGTAAGTAAACGAAAGCCTTCAACACCAACAGATCGAGGCAGGGAACTAGGAACTCTACCACTTTTGTTAAGCAAGATATTCTACCTTTTACCTGCAGCTGCTTCACCTACAGGGAGACTCTATTAATTTGCAGTTTACTGTAAATTATTCTTCTGATGTTACGCAGAGGCAAGGAGGATTGGGAGGTGGTTTCAGTCGCCTTCACGTGGGGCCTCCTGTTTAAACTAAATAACTGATAAATTACCCCCTTAAAGTAGCCCTTTCTGCTGAAGAAATAAAGTTGAAAAATTGGTGATAAGTGATTTTCTTTTTTGAGGGTACAAGAAGTGTTTTGAGCTACAATGAATCAAAAAGTCTTTTTTAAGACTAGGACTGAAACAGTTTTTAAGATTTCTTTCTGGAATGCTGGTGGTTTGACAAATGACAAATTCATAAATTACATAGTACTATTAACAGGATAAATACCAGTTTTCAAAATTATTTTACAATCATCTTTATGAACCAATACTTACCGTGGTCCATTAATAACTTGCGCATATAAGTAGGACTCAATCGACCTGTTCCTTTGATATCAAAGAATTTGAACGCTTGTTGCAATTGCTCTTTTTTAGCCGGTTTCCATCTAGAAAACAAAGATATTTTTAAATGAATATCCTGTCCAATATACAAAGGGTGGATATTAAAATAACCTATATTTTTAATCAGTGCTTCACACAGGAATTTTTCGGGGGAGGGGCAGGTTCGAAAGTCCACCATTTTCGTAATATACCCCAATACATCGCCAAATATTTTCTTTTGGTTTTATCGATTGTATAAAGAAATCAAGAGCGGTACGGAGGAGCCGGAACAGAACCCTCCCCTTGTGTGAGCGACTGTTTGTAATTATTAATATAAATTTAACAACCTTTTTTTTTTTCCTTATTTTTGAGCCGATCATTTTTTCCCTCTGTTCTTATATTCTCTTCACATTCAAAACGTTTATGACTGGATACTTTAATCAACTATGTTTTGTCTCTTACTTAATATTAGGAGATGCGTAATGTACACCCCCCCCCGCATTGCGGGAGGGCCCAGAATTCTATAAGGCCGAAATCCTACGTTGTTTTATGGTTTCGCATTCCTTTATAAAACCCTACTTAGGGTGTGAACCTTACAGGAAGGACCAAATATTCTCCGTTAAGCCTCTGGTTTGTCTCAAATCTATTCATAATGCAAAACAAAGGATAAATTATTGAACATCAATGAACTATACTAATTTGCTTTTCAATATCTTTGAAAAACCGAAACATATTGATGTTAACCAAGAAATAAAATGAAATATCCTCTAAGTTTGGCTCGGATTCTCACCCACTGAAGTATGAGGGTTCACCAAAGAGAGAGAGAGAGAGAGAATGAGACACGTTTTTAAATTTATATAATATACACTTCTTATACACTTTATTTTGAGATTCTAATCACTATCTAAATTAAACCTTATCTATGGGGAGAACGTCAGCTTAAAAGTAACCCAAATATCTAAAATCAGAATCTTAAACTTATCGATAGATGATCCTCTACAATAATACTACTTGAACGACCCATCGAATTCTTTCACATTGAACAACAACGATTCCAATATTAGCTTCTGTAACTTCTCGGTCTCCGTATGACAGCTGTTGGGAACTAGACTAAATCCAGAGTTTAATTGCCCGTTTTTGGTAACTGTAGTCACAAAACCTTTGTCAATAAAGAGATGATGTCGAGAATTCAGTCTAATTCAATGCTTACAAACTAAAAGAACAACAATCACCGCACCAGCTTCCCTCTTCACTCGACTTTAAACAGTAACTCTCATTAACATAAATCGCAGTTTCATTATAGAAAGAGGTTTCATAATAATATAATGTTAGAAAAAATATTTTCCCCAGAGGATTATTCAGAATCCCAAATATAACTAGTTACAATTTTTATTTTTGGGCGAAAAGGAATAAATAGATGTAAAAGGAATGCGCATATAAGTCATAAAGCTTATGGCATGATTCAATCATAAAGTTTATCTTATTTTCTCTAGTACAGAAGAAAAATCTCCCGTTATCAAAAAAAAGATGAACTTTTTAAAATACGTCATTAAATTATCGTGTGTGCACAAAAAGTCCAGAATACCTATGCAGTGGTTTGATTAACTTCAGAGCTGAAGGCTATATGTAATGAACCCAATGTTAGGATCGCCTCCTTATAAGTTTATAATACTTTTTTTCTATGTACTTCTCATACACAGTAATAGAAAGTGAAAAAATATCCTAAGTCTCCTGCAAAAAGTAATGTGGCATACACCGCCGCACTCCAACATTTTTTTAAAATTTCTCTGGACAACTTACTGATCTGAATTCTGTAAGAGAACGCTCTTTTAAATAAAATAACTAACTTCTTTAAATAAATTAATTAATTTTTTATATTGTTACGTTGATCGGGGTTCGAGGATTTTATGCATATCGATCGCAGAAAACAAGACAGTTCTTTAAGAGCGATGATAATTTATTGTCGAAAAACAATCCTTGAAATACAGGATTAAATAGCAATATTTGCATAGTAAATCTCGGAAATTCTCACACCTTCAACAGCTCTCAGATACAGCTATCAGTGTCTAAAATATAAATATGTGAAGGATTATTCACAAGCACCGCTTGTCCTATTCAACAGCCGAGCTAATAGCTAGTCGACTTTTTACGGTCAAGACAACACCATTAATCGCTAGTCAAAACAATACTCACTCAGTTTCAACGAGCGTCTTTCTATTTATAGGCCTCACGGATCCTTCGAGAAAGATCCGCTTGCGTCATAGGTCTTGATATTAGTAGATTTTTCCACTAATTTCCAGAAGGATCCACAAAGTCGTAAACTCGCCAAAAATATTGCCAACCTGGCTCTATAACCAAGATTTTGCCAAGTTCCCATTGAATCGCTATTATAATATATGGGATAGCATTGCTTACGAATATATTACGATTTTAGCATAAAATAAATGTAACATAGAGTAATATGAAAGTATTACACATCCAAATATAAATTATTTACATTATTTTAAGTATTCCTTACACAAAATTCGTAACAATATTGTAATTTAATAGTGATGTCAATATTATCCAGCTGCAGATAAGGATTGCTAAAGCACTTCAAAGTATAATTTTTTATGATGTTCTTCTCCTTTCCTTTCCAACAATGCACATTGAAAGGAATAAAAATTCCATATTAGATGCTTAAATTTTCTTTTTACGATTGTATATTTTCTGAACTTACTTATCTTTCAAGAGAATATCCGTTAGTGCTGGTAGCAATACTTCTAATTTAACAAAACCTTTTGAGTCTTGGTCTTCAACCTAAATTATGATATATCAATTCATTTATGTGATTTAAAACACACAATGCATTATTTATACGTAAAGTTTTTTTCATAAATTTTAATACTTTCTGAATAAATATATTGGATGCTATGAATTATCAAAATTTTCTTGCCTGAAAATGTGGCCGCGGTAGCCTACTGGTCAAGGCAACGGACTCGTGGCAAGCGTGTCGTGAGTTCGAGCCCAGTTCCACTAAAGACCCACTGTGTAGGGGAGTGGTGCTCGTTAAATCTGTCGAGAGCTCCAATGTCCCCCGTTGGTGCGGTGTGGTAGTTAAGAGGCGGGGGAATTAACTCAGGTGTCGTCCTCGCCACTTGATTGTGGTTCAAAATTACGAGGTCCGTTGCCAAAAGCCCTCTTGTAGCTGAACAGTGCGACATTAGTATTCACTCTCTCACTTGCCTGATAATATTCAAAAACTTGTGAAAAAACATATAGAGCCCCAACATTCATTTTAGGGCTCTCTCTTTCTAGTTCTAGATATGGGCGTGGTTTCTCGCAAACCAAAATTAAACTGTTAGGTTTATTCACTACCTCCGTAAATGTAAATAGTGGATTAATTATTAAAGAGCCATTGTCGAAGAATTTTTTTTATCATAAATTTTAACTATATTGTATTGAAAGATGTAGACGCAATGCAGTTTATCGTTCCATTATAAATATACGTTATACAATTGTTATGTTGTATGCATGGAGATGGAGGCTATTATGCAGAGACACTTGCGGATAATCAGGTGCTGAATTTACTATGAAACAGCTTGGCAGATAGATTTGGACAAGGTCAATATTTTCCTTGTAAAACGCCTCGCTCTCCAAGCTCTTTATTTGGTGTAGGACTTTACCATTTTCTTAAATTAAACTCCTTAAAATTCTTCGAAGTAATTGATTTGATTCTAAAAAATTTTTTAAAACAAAAACTCACTTCCGCCTTAAACTTCTTGATTTCAGCCTTTCTAGGAACACGACCCAAAGCTCTAACAATGATTTCTACATTCCTAAATTAATTTTTGAATAGAAAATTAATATATCTTCAAAGTTTTAAATAAATAGAAAACTAAATAGTAACCAAATTTACACACACTAAATACATGTACAGTAACAATTTTAGCTAATAAATATTATTATTAATCTTAAGAACAAATTTAAAAAAGAAATGCACAACAACTTTTTTGCAACAGTCGAAAAATACACATATATCATACTTAATCTCTATTCTTCCAGATTCACTTTCATCAAATACTCGAAAAGCCTCCATTATTTGCTTCTGGATATTTATTTCATATGGACTCCTACCTGCAGAAAAATTTCATTTTAATTCAAATAATTTTTAAATGCTTGTTTTTAGATAATTTATATAAATATCTGCTGTTATATACAAAAATGTACAAAACTATTAAATAGATTTGGGTTCAAGGATTTTTTTATGCTATCAGTCTCAAAGAGCAAGAGAGTTCTTCAGGAGTGATAAAAATCTATTGTAAAAAAACAATCCTTGAAATACAGGATACAGTAGCAAAATTCGCACAATAAATCTAAGAAGGCCTTCGCACCTTCTACGGCGATCAGACACAACTATCAGTGTTTAAAATACAGGCATGCTAATGATTATTCACAAGCGCTCGCTCGTCCTACTCAACAGCAGAAGTAATCACCAATCGCTGGTCGACTTTTCAACGGTCAAGACAATGCTAACTCTTCAATGGTCCAAACAATTCTCCCTATTTATAGTCTACATGGATTTTTCATGAAAAACCGCTTGTGTTATAGGTTGTGATATTAGTAGGTATCTCCAGTAATTTCCAGAAGCATTCATATAGTCGCCAACATGGTCTCCAAAATAATCGCCAACTTACCAACATGGTCTTCAACTTGCCAAAATGGTCGTCAAGTATCAAAATAGTCGCCAAAAATGATTCCAACTTGGCTCTATCACCAAAATTTCACCATGTTTCCAATGAATCGCCATTATTAATGTAAGGAGTAGCCTTGCTAGCTAATATTACAATTTTCGCTTAAAATAAATATAATAGAAAGTGATATTAACGACTGACACATACAGATATAAATTATTCACGCTATTTTAAATATTCATTACACAAAATCCGTAACAATATATACTGTTAATAAAAAAAACTCCGATTTCGACACCCTTTAACCTTTTGGCAGCCAAGCGAAAGTGGGTGGGAAGATGGTTTACAGTCGGAAAGGATAGTCTGTTGTTGTTGTTGTTGTTGCTTATCCACTTGGCCTAGACCACAAACTAGACCAAGTCCAAGAGACCGCGTCTCTTAATTAAATTAAAAACAACATCCTTCTCATTCAATAATTGCTCCATAGAGGCACCAATACATGCAATGATATGGGAGGGGGAAGCCATAGCCGAACAGCTGCAAGAAGCATAAGTCTTCTCAGATCCATTAAATACTAAGCTCTTGATGTGACCAGTCCTAAGTCTAGATAAAGTGGTCTGAGAAAGTCTAGGAAGAATACGAATGTATTTACTAGATATATAGATTAGGTTAATAGATAAACTAAGTCGATTTGATTATATATTAGAGATCACGCAAAGCATACGCATATATAATAAATCATGATTTCAACTTAATTACATGATATCCGGAAAATACATAAGTAATATACACTAATGGTAAAAAAAAATTCCAAAACCAAGAAAAAAGTATTGCACAGTAATGAAATTTGGACAATTGTCTAGTTAATTGATTAAATTTTCAAGATCACATGTTAGTTTAAGCTCAAGAAAATGCCATTCAGATGTGAAATGCTGTTACATTAATACCCGGTGTAACATCCAGAATTTTGAATGCAAGCGTGCATGCATTATGTCATTCAGGTGCCGAATGTCACTTTGTGGTATGGTGTTCTATGCTTGTTGTACTTATTGTGTCAACATTGGGATGGTCAGTGCTGGCTATGGATGATGCTGGAGTTGTCATCCAATTATATCCATACGTGCTGAATTAGAGACAGGTCCGGTGATTCGCAGTCCAAGGTAACATGTAAACACTCTCTAGCAGACGTTGAGTGACAATAGTGGTGTGAAGGCGAGCGGTATCCTGTTGGAAAACTCTCCTTTAAATGCTGTTCATGAATGACAGTACTATAGGTTGAATTACCAGACTGAAGTACAAATTTGCAGTCAGTTTGTTTAATATAACCACGAGAGTGCTCCTGCTGTCATAGGAAATTGCTCCCAGACCATGAGTCTAGGTATAAGTTCAGTGTGTCTAGGTTGCAGACAACTTGGTAGCAGGTGTTCTCCTAACCTCCTCCTGATCAACACATGGCCATCACTGGCCCTAAGGCAGGACCTGCCTGCATCAGAAACAGAACAGATCTCCACTCCATCCTCCAGTGAGCTCTGATTTGACACTACTTGCATCGCAAACGACAATGGCTTGAAGTCAGAAGCTACAGGACACCTGGCTTGAAGCTGTCCTTGAAATAACTGATTTCTAACAGTTCGATGTGTCACTGTGGTACTAACTGCAGCTCAAATTTCTGCTGTAGACGCAGTACGATGCGCCACACAGCAGTACGTCGAATATGGTGGTCTTCCCTCTCAGTTGTGCCACGTGGACACCCAGAACCCAGCCTTTTGGAGGGAGTATCATCCCTTGACCACTGCTCCCAACAATCATATACAATGGATATATTCCAGCCTAGTCTTTCTGCGATATCACGGAAAGAAAATCCACCTTCTTGTAGCCCTTTTGCACGACCTCGTTCAATCTCGATGAGCTGTTGATAATGGCTTCTTCGTCTTCTTAAAGCAGTGCTTCTCAAACTTTCAATACTTGCGATCCAATTTTCAATCATAATTTTCATCGACACCCCCCCCACACACACACATAAAATAACAATGTATTGAGTGCAATAATAGTGTAATTTGACGCTAAAACTACCATACGATCCTAATTATTATAAACCTCTCATATTATCAAGATAAGTATTGAATTTCATACATGTTACTTTCAAGTAACAGATATTTTAAATAAGTTATTTTTAAGTAATAGATATATTTTAAGAAAATTTCTTTTAAGTAATAGAAAAAGTATTATGTTACTTTTCTTTCCTAATTTTTAAATTAGAACGGAAAAGAATAAAAGTGCAAAGCGTATTTTTATTATGTCAGAATGTATTTTATTTTATTGTCCTTTAAATACATTTATAACTTTTGTTAAATAAGCTTTTATCTTCGACTTTTTGATATGCTCGCCTCCCTCGTAAGGTTATCACGCCCTCCTATAGGGGGAGCACCCCACAGTTTGAGAAAAACTGTTTTAAAGGCATTCTTGGCTAACATCAACCCAATACGTCAAATTTCACCGACAAAAAACGCTCGCTAACTTTACAACATGCATTTAAAGCAATCCCGATTTGTTCTAGTTCTGAGTGGCGCTACTAGCGCCACACATAAGCGCGAAATTTGAATTGATTTCATCTTACAGATGTATAAACACGCCTACCAAAAATTTCGTTTATCTAACACAAGTCTTTCTTGGTTTTGGATTTTTTTTTCCGTCATTTTTTTTTTTTTTTTTGTATTTCCTTTAATAATAAAAATATTTGCATTTATAAATACAAGCGACTTTCTGCCTGCGTCATAATTTAATATAACAAAACTCTGCTGTGCTATAAATTGTACATTATTCTATTAGCAAACTGTCATTGCCACTTTTTCAATTTTTATAGCTGCAGATGTCATTTTTTTTTTTCTGAAACATTACCACATCCTATTTGACAAATTGAAACATATTGGCAAAAAGTTTCCTGAGCATTAGGGTATTATAGGGTATCACTTTTTGTTCTTTTGCATCAGAAAAAAAAACATTTTTAATTCAAGGATATCCAAAAATAATGTAAATTTCATCGTTAAAATCAATAAAACCTATGGGTATTATGCATGCATGTAATCTACTTATTCATACATCTGCTATGCTGCTATTCATACATGCACGGAAAAATTATTCATCAGTTGCATGTTTTGATGGAATTATTCTTCCTTGTCTTCCTTAATTTATGAAGCTTTTGTAATGGAATGAATTTATCCTTAAATTATGTTTTAATAATCATCCTTCCTGAAATAAAAGTAGTATCGAGAAAAGTTTTCAGAAAAAAATAGGTCTTTGATTTTTTTTTTTTTATGTTGTATAAAAAATATTTCGTTAATTATTGAGCGACGGAATATTTGATGAGTTTTTTCTAATGCAAACTTAAGAAATACTTTTATTGTAAGAAACTCAGTATTTAACAGTTGTGGGAGCTATAGCGAACATTATTACTTCTAAAAGATAAATTTCAATAATGAGAAATATAGCTAAAAATGTTAAGTATCATTCTCAAAATCTCCTCCCAAAAAAAGTTAGAACAATGAAAATAAATTTTTAGAAAATAATATATTTAAATGTTTTTTAAATGATTACCACAGAAAAACCATTATTAATAAGCATGTCATTAAAAAAATAATCTCGCAAAATTCAAGTTTAGACATGAAATTAAAAAACTACCATTTAGCATAGCAGAGGACAATTATGTTTTGGTAAAAATTTTGTGCTTCATTAATTCAGTCAGTAAGAGTACATTTGGTGATAGTATCAACGAAATTATTAGAATCTCTAACTGTAAAATATTTGTATCCGATGCCATGCTGATCGGATCTTTTAGATTCCATTCCTTATTGTCAGAAAATTACCTACCCAAACGCAATATTTTTTAGCACGCTTTTATAAGTTTCACTTATACGTAAAGGAATCTTTGAACGCAATTTTTACCCACTTTAAAAGGTCAGATTAAATCGAAATATTGCACACTTGTCAAGGACTGAAGGCAATACAAGAACTTTATAATTTTGTTCCATTGTCCTGATCAAGATCATCAAGAATAACGATTTACAGATTTGGCGACTAATTCCATATAACACTTCCAGATTTGGCGACTTTTTCCAAAAACCCTTTCCAGATTTGGCGACTAATTCCAGATTTAGCGATTAAAAGATTAAGGTGTAACCCTAAAAGTGAATACACTTGTGGTTAATACAAATAAAACAAACAAAAAAGTGTTCTTTATTGGTGCGTCAGCAATTTCTTACCATAATTTTATCAATTGTTTAATTTTTCAAAAATGGAAATAAGACAAAAGACTAGTGCATGTGAAAAAAAATTTATGTTTTAACTGCTAAATGTTTTTTATTTTTATAAAGCAATATGTTTAGCAGTGATGATACGAATTAACATTATAGCAATACCTTTAAAAGGTGATAATATGATTGACACTTAATATTTCTTCTTACATTTTTATTAACTTGACCTGTATCTATAAAAACGGAATCTTTGAAATATAACGATACGGGACTTATCCGAGGCCTCGTAAACGGAGAGAATAAATGCCCTTCAGACCCGTTAATTAATATCCATTGAAGAGCAAGACTAATTCCAGCAGCCACGTAATTCCGGCTCCAAATATAAACTCAACAATGAATAAATGATAGTTAAAAAAAACTAAGAAAAAACACACTTTTATTGTAGATCAAACGAAAAAAGGAAATATAGATTATAATTTTTTTTAAAAAACTAAAAAACACCTTTTTATAGTGAATTGAAGTAAAAAGTAAAAAAGAAATAATTCTTAATATAAGAATAAAATGATTAACCAGAAAATTAAGGTCATTGTGGTAAAAGCATCGGAAGCTTTGTACTACATTTTTACACAAACTCAGCATTTCGGAATAGAACTAGTAAGAAATTATAACAATTTATGTAGAGAACCCGCCGCTTTTCCCCCAATGACATTAATTTTCTCGTTAATCATTTTATTATATTAATTTTTGTTTTTACTTTTTAGTTCGATTCACTATAAAAGCGAGTTTCTTAGTTTTTTTTAAACTATAATTTATTTCGGTTTTTTCTCTCATGAAGTTGCCAGGTTATACCAACTATACCGTAGTCAAGTGTCTTGGCAACGGAAAGCCCCCTCTTGTACGCATGTTTGGCTGTAAACACTTACTATTGTAACCCCACTCGGTGGGGAGAAGACCAACGCTTACGCAAGAGAAAGGACGCAGATAATATGCGCTCCTAACGCTTTTCAATAAATATACTTTAAAATTTAATACAGTCCACATTGCTCATTTGAATTCTTTAGTACGGCTCCGAACACCAACTCTGAGAAAACTAAATAACACCAAGTTGTAGGGCTATGTCGAAAAAATATACGCCCCCACGCACGAAAGAAGAGCATCCCTATTATGGCAGCCTTAGTGAAATTCATGCACTCAATGATAACCTTACACTGAAAACATGTATAGAAGATTCCGTATAAAATCGGGATCTAAAAATAATCGAATGAAGTAGATTGATTTCCATTGAATAAAAATTTAAATTTCAATACATTAGAGTGGTCAATGTATTGAAATTTACTGCCAATACATTGGAATGGTTAAAATAAATGCATTTGACAGGTCTCTCCTTTCTCTTTTCTGCCATTTTTATGGTTTGTAATGTATTCTTTTTGTATATGTGTAAAATCCCACTGACCATATTTGCCAACCAGAAAAATGTCATCAAATAAATCGATTTCTTACCAATAATGTGTTTGATAACATATGTATTTCGATTGATTGGGCAAATTTTAAAGTCGACACTTTTTTTCTAAATGTCTCTATGTACTTAAAAATTAAAATATTCAAACTGAGATAATTATTCAGTTTAAATTAACAATGATCTTATCCTTTATGATAGAGGTCTTCAATCTTTCACCCCCGAAGGTCACATCAATAAATTCATAAAGACCCGCGGGCCACACGTCTGTCAAAAGTAGTTTAGTCAGAAAATTTATGTAAAAAAATAGGAGATCTGTTTAATAAAACTGCAACTGATTCTAAGGGAAGAGATGGCATTACAGATTTATATGTACAATATACTGCTTTCACAAAAATGTTAAAAGGTTAGAGTAAAATACTTGCATTTTTTTCTTTTTTTATTTATGAAAAAAAAAGTTATTGAACAGAGCGATGTTACAATATATACATGCAACAACAACGAAACTTACGTTACTAGTGGAAGATAGTAGTTACTTTAATCTTTATGCGAACTTTGCTTTTGCTTGTTTAAAGCTTTAATATCCGATTTAATCTGTGTTGCTGCAATTTATTAAGTTTCCTCCAAATGCCTGTCTTCCAGCTTTTTTTATACGTTCTTCTTTTTACTAAAACATTTTTTATTCATATAGGCACTGTCAAAAATATAGAAGACATGGACAATGCATGTTCTAGAATTCCTGGATATTTGTCTTCAGTCATGTTCTTTGAATAAAAATCGATTAATGTAAGATTTTCAAGAAACTGGCATTGTACTGCAGAGTTCCGCTGCTAATCCATAAGCTTCAATTGAAGTTCCAATATCTACTGAAAACAAGGAGAACATTCTCATAAGAATTTACTTCTCATGAAAATCCTAAAATCTTTCTTTAAATTCCTCTCAGATTTGAAATATACTGTACATAATCGTTTGAATTCCATGTTATAGAGTTCTTACATACTCCATCAATTTTAAAAAATGAATGGAATTATCTTCTTCACAACAACTGGCTTTCCTATAGGGTTCATTTTGCCTCTAAAGCTTCCAATAGTCATAAAGTCTGAACAAGTAGCTCCTTTTCCAGTAAGAGGTAACTCAAACAATTGAGATGACCTGCAATATTGACAAGAAATGCAAAGTTTCTCAACCAATTCTCATCATTGATCTCATGAATAGATTCCCCTATTGATTTCATGACATGTTGAATTTCATTAATCAAAGAAAACAGACACTAAAATATTTTTCCTCGGCTCAATCAACGTACTTCTACGGGATTCACAACATCGCCATGTTTATCTTCCAAATCACTCAAGAACTGTTGAAATTGCTTGCGATTAAAACCGTTAGACAGGATGAAATGAACCACTTTCAC
>BMAO01039217.1:0-29321 GCA_019973975.1 Trichonephila clavata
GTTTTTGCTGAGGACGTGTGTGATTTACTTATCGAATTAGAGGGCTTAAGAGAAATCTTGTCTGCTTTTTATCTCTGATGAATTAAACTGTTTATAAAAAAAAAGTGACTTTCAGCGATAAAGTTAATTAGATTTTTGATCTCAACTAACTTTCAATTTCAACTAAACTTTACCTTTTCTTATTTCAGAAGAGTTGTTTACCAAATTCTTTAAGACTTCGAAAGTCCTTAAAAATACAATTTTAAAAGATTGCTTAAATTGCTTCTTGATAAAGTAGATGCAGACTCTTAAGATAGAGATGCTATTTATCTATATATAATAATCTGAAAATAATACGAAATTTCGTCTTGTATGATATAGCTTATCCATAAGAGCTTATGTTTGTTAAGAAGAATTATTCAGTTTGATAAGATTATAAATTAGTTGGATAAGAATTTTTTTAGTTTGATATTATTATTTAGTTTGATAAAATTATTATTTAGTTTGATAAAATTATTTTTTATTTTGATAAAATTATTAAATAGTTGATACGATTATTACTTAGTTATATAAGCTTATAATTTTGACATTGATGCAAGCTGCCGCATGACGTGGTATATAATGATAAAGAACCCTGATGCTCTTCTGCGGTTTTTCTTGAAAAGTTTGCGCTAACTCTCGAGCCACTAACTCCTCTCGTCTGGCGATGAGCCAGGTTGAAGAAAACCTGTACACATATGCAAATTTCTTACTTTTTCCCGGAGTTGCTGCAAGGTGTACCGTCCAATGCGCACCAGTATTTATGGTTCACGTATGATGGTATACCTTCATATTTTTCGATTGCGGTGCGTAACCACCTCCACGTGACACGTCAGTTGGACTGGACCTCAATCCTTGGATTTCTTCTAGGTACTTCTGATATCGCTAGTGCATGAGATGCCTGTGACTAAAATGAACGCCGCCAGTACACTGGAATTGTTGGAAATCGTTCGAGAATCCTTCGTCCAACGGTATTGCCTACGCTATGACGTACGCGGCCCCAATTTCGAACAATTCCTGTGACAATCACTTGTTTTACGTCTTATTTCGAGCCCATGTGATACATTTCTCATATTTTAAATGCTTGGCATCTAATAAATGTGTTTCTTACCTGTTATTACCTTTTTCCACTCCCATCGACACTGTGTGTGTGTGTGGATTGGAAAAGTATGCTTATTACACATCAAACTTGAACAGCTTAAAAGATTTTCACATCTAATTCTTAAATTAGATAATGAAGAATCTCTTTACAGAAAATGGTAAAAACATTTTAATTTTTAGAATTATTAACACAGAATGTTGCTCATATGCTTACTTGGGTAGAAGAATTCCAAATCATTATCATAAATCTTTGATTTGGTATTAATGTCAAGTTTTATCAGCGAAACAAATAGTACATAAAAAATCTGTGCAATGCATGGAATTTAAGTTCTGAGATTTGTTGCAGGCTGTATTGAGTACTCCATTTGAAAATCAAAATTTTCACCAGCCTCCTAAGGAGTTTACTTTCATTATATCAAAGTGTCTTTAAATTTGTCACATCAAGTACAAAAAGTAATAAATATGACAATTCAAACCATTTATTTATTTTCTTTGGATACTGAAAGTTGTTATAGATAAATTTTTTTAAGCAAAACAAGCGACAACAAAACCGACAGTATCCATTTTTCTTTATAAAAACTTCAAAAAGTGACATGAGATCTCTATTTCTATCAGACAGCTAGACCTATTTATTTCATTTTGATTTCATGTTTTCTGTAAAAGCGTCAAATTTCCTTCTATTTTATCCACTAATTCTGCATTATAGTAGTATATGAGAGAGAAAAAGGCCATTATCCGCAAGAAATCTAGTACTTACTCGATTTGTTTTTCGAGGGCGCACAAAAAGCTTTTATTATTTTCAAGAGTAAGGAATTGATTTCAATAAAAACCTTTGGATTTATGTTATTTTGTGCGTATTTATGTGTTTTTCACTAGTGTATTTGATTCTGAAATTTGTAATACATTTTACTTTTTCTCTCTGTACGGTTATTCAACGAGAAAAAGGAGTAGGAAGTGCTAGTAACAGGAGCAATTTTTTTTCAACAAATTTACTTAACCAAAAGCTTAAGTGGAAGAAACAGCAAAATCAAATACGTAATAAAACATGTTAGATATTCGTTTAAGTTGTGGTGTAATTTATTTAGCAGGAATCATTATTTGTTTTGTGTATGTTCTTAGTTGAACAAAATATCTAAAGCTCTAAATTCCAACTAATATTCACTAATCATAAATTTTTTAAGTAATTTATACAAAGAAAAATACTTGAAAATTTGTATGCATACTAATTTTATATTTATATTCCAAGAGAAAGTAATGGATGGTAGAAATAAGAATGATTAAAAATGAACATATATCATTTATAAAAAATATAACATAAGTCCTATTTTTTCATTGTTAGCTTGATTAATTTCTGTATGTTTTAGTAATCATGTGGGGATTTATAAACAGAACTAGCTGCATGGCCCGGTGTTGCACGGATTTTTATCGAATGTATAAATTAATTCTCCATTTTAATTTTCTCCATCCTTCATGATGCACTTTTGTGTGGGCATGTACGCTTACGATGTGAGTCCATGGCCCAGGTTTGCACGGGATTTCTCGTTTACATTTCCCCTTCCTTTCACAAAATCAGTACTTTCAATATTCATTTTCGAAATTGCTTTGACTTCTTTGTTTCTTTCCTCTCCGCTTACGCCGGCGTTGCACGGATTTTACCACTTAATCCTCTGTTTCTTAATAACTTAATCCTCTGTTTCCCTTGGAACGATAACACTTTTGTGTGTGTGTGTGTGTATGTGTGTGTATGTGTGTGTGGTGTGTGTGGTGTGTGTTGTGTGTGTGTGTGTGTGTGTGTGTGGTGTGTGTGTGTGTGTTGTGTGTGTGTACACGCACAATGTCAGTTGCTCCTATAACTATGTCATTTAAATTCCTTTTTTCTGAAACTTGTTCACTCCTTTTAATTGTGAGACAGGTTTCTCACGGAAATATTCGAATGCATAACATAATGCCATGGAAATTCCTCTTCCCTTATCGGAGTCAGAACTTCCTGGCGTGTGTGTGTTTTTTATATTAACATGTCATTAGAGCTCCTTTTTTCAAAATTTCTTCCATATCTTTCTATTGTCAGACACACTCCTTTTCTATCTCTATAGCCTGGCTCTACAGTGGGTTTTATAAGTGAAGAACTATTTTCCTCTTCCCAACCCCACCAGATATAAGATTTATCTTCAAATATTGATCAATAACTTATAAAAAACAATATTGCTTTAGTTAAAAAAAATCTGAAGCAATACAAAGAAAACGATTCTGTTGCCGAGAGTGAAACAAAAACACTTTAATCATTTTTTAATAATAGATAATTTCTAAGAATCTAAAATAACAACGAAGATTTCAGATATTCATTAATGAATTAATCTTTACCTACAGTTAGCTTTAAAATGTCTCTAAACCATATTTTTATCCAAAGTAATACGATATGCTTTTTATTAACAAATAATTAATTTAGTAATGAAATAATTGAAATGCTCCTCTGGTTTTAAAAAATATATTAATTTAAATCCATTACCTATAAATAATATTAAAAAAAATTCTACAGATATCTCTTGAAACGATTGTTTTTCCCTAAACGTTCGAATGTTTGATTAAACATACGTAAGTGTTAAAAAAACACTATGGAGGAAAGACTAGTAATATGTTTACGTTGACTGAAAAAAACATTCAAAAAGAAAATAATACTATATGATAAAAACCTTTTTGTATTTTATTTTAATTTTATAGTTTTTTATTCCTCTTTGTGTTTATAGTAAATTATTGAAACAGGTATCTGACGAAAAAAAGTATATAATACATAACTAACATATTCATTATTTTAACAATAATTCCCTTCCTATATTTTGAAATAATGAAATTAATTAAATATGCTCATTTAGCAATTAATTGTGGCATGCCATTTGCTTGAAAAATGACAGTAAAGGAAAAAATCTCGTTTATTGATATCCATCGCCTTGGCAGTAAAGTGGAGAAGTGGAGAAGTAAAGTTGCCGACTTTATTTTTCCGCCCTGATCTGTGTAACTACTCAAAATGTGTCGTCCTCGTCACTTGATCATAGTCTAAAACGTCGAGGTCCGTCGCCAAAAGCTCTCGAGTAGGGGAACAGAGCGACTTTAATATTCACTCACTCACTTTGAAATGTTTTGTTGAAATTTTTAACCTCCGGAGGAAATGTATCTTTTTAAAAACATGCTGTATGTTGAAAAAGACAGAAAAGTAGCAATTTTTACAATTACAAAATTCCGCAACTATACGATTAAAAATCCATACGGAACGATTTAAAAATCATTTTCCTAAAAAGGCACCTGTATTGACACATTTTAGGAAAAAATCGTGAAAATGGAAATATTGCTGTATTGTAAAAAACACAAAAAAAAAGCTATATCATATCATGGAATCATTTTCATAAAAACTCATCAATATTGATTTATTATAGAAAAAATTATAAAATATTTTAAGTATCGTTATTTTGTAATGTTTATATACCTCCATTGCGAAACAAATAATTTTACCGATTAAAAAAGTTGTTGGTGAAGTTACAAAAATGGGCAAGAACGGTTTTGAGTAATTTTCCAAAAATTGTACAATTGAAGAAGGATAAAGCCCTAGTCTTCGCGAAGAAAAACCGCGTGATATGACGACGAGGACACTAACATTACGTCACGTAGGGTGAAAAGTGTTACAAAATAAAAGGAGAACTTTGAGAATTTTAAAAGTAACATAATTTTGGAAATGTGTACATCAAGATATTCTTAAGTAAACTGAAAATTTTATGAAGGAATATAAATTTTAATATTGACAGATTCTCAATGAGTTTCAAAGTATTAAAATAAATAAGTTTTCAGCATTTATTTTTAAATTATTGAATCTAAGAGCAAAGCATGGACTGTTTTTGTGCAGAATGTCGATTCATTAGGACGATAAAAAAATCCATAACATATGAAATAAAATTGATAAAAGTGTCTTTTTTATTAAAAAAAAGGTAGTTTTAAATGTGCAAAAAGAAAAGAAAGATTATTCGTTTTATTTTACTTTTCAAAGATAATTTGCAGCTATTTCATTAGAAAAACGTTAATTATGTTTGTTTTTTATTTTACATATTTAAATAAAATATTTTTATAAGAAATTACGCAAATTAAAAAAATGTGTTACAAAATTTTGTTACGTTCAGTAAGATGAAGGAAAAATATTTTGAAATTAAAATAACTTCCGTAACTTAAGAAAATGCTTTAATTATCATTATAAGGTAAAGAAATTAGCCTGGAAAAAAATGTATTATATGAACATTGTTTTTTATTTTTTCCATGGAAGTTAGTTCACTCGCCAAATTTGCTGATATCCACTTGTTTAAGTCACCACTTTTTGGTGTAGTTCTTGAGTTAGATGTGAAGTGGACGGTGAAACAGTTTTTTAAGTATTTTGACGCGAAACCAGTTTTCGACGCCAAGACTTGGCTAACTGTAAAATCGCGTATTTTATAGGGCTTGATATTAAAGTTAACGCTTTCAAACTTCACACATCGATTGAAAAGCAATGGCAATTTTTTTAAGAAAAAATCTTAGAAAAATAATTTTTTAATGAGTTTTTGTAAAAAAAAGCATTAGACAAAAAACACAAAGTTTCTTTAAAATCCGTAGATTTAAGTGATTTTTAAAATCTTCGTATAGATTACGGATAATATTATTCTACACACGGAAAAATGTTTCGTGCGAATATCTTCATAAATGATGAAGTTATTAAATGTTTAATTAAAACTTTTCGTATTTTTTAAAAAAATCTTTAAAAAAAAAGTTTTGAATAATTTATATATTTTTAAGTGACTTATTCTAAAACAGAAGAGCATGAACTTATTTAATGTAGAATATCGTTTTAATAACATAGATATAAATTCATACGCAATGATTTAGAAATGATTTTCATGGAAACGCATCAATTTTGACTCATTTTAGAAAAAATCGTAAAAAATAAAAATATTATTATTTTGTTAAAAAACTATACCGTATCGTGGCGATACAAATGTTCTTTCCGATTCTGTAATTATTTTTTGTCTAATTTCAAAAGCATAAAATTGATCGCTGTTTAAATATGTCGAGAGTATCGAAAAATTCCCCCCCAGGTCCTTCATGATGCCATGCGATCGTAGCGCAGTCTGCCGAATTCAATGTAAAACATTCTAAGATCAACAAAAATTTATAATTAAAAAAATCAATTAAATAAACATTTTCTATTTGACCGAATTGTGAATCTAAAACATTCTCGAATCCACTGGAGCAGACACAAAAATTTCCATCAAAATCGGCCCAGCAGTTTAGGAGGAGTTTAGTCACATGCACACGCACATAACATTTATATATGTAAAGATGGTAAAGGTATATAATTTTATAATCTTGTTGAAAACTTTTTTATGTTATATATTTTTCCAACAGATATATACAGTAAAATAAGAATTACAAAAGCATTCTAGAACATTCACTGTAATTCAAATTTATTAACCGCATTTTCTGTCGGAAATAAATTTTTTTTTAAAAAGTAAATTTTACAAAGCTCAACCAGGGAATTTTTCTCTATCAAAATAAACAATCCTTTTTAACAATTAAATTGAAAACCTCTTCTGCTTAAGTCTCTGTTGAGAATTGAATATACATATACATATATCTTTTGGGGAACTTAAAACTACTAAGCAAATATCTAACAAAACTAAGAGGAAAATGAAAAAGAGTAAATAGAGATTAATCAAATAATCAAATCCTTTTCATTTAGTACTTTTTTAAAAATATTATTTGAATAACAGAGCTCCTTCCTTGCTAAATAAACGTTAAAATTAATTTAGAAATAATAAAATAAATAACTAGATTTAAAGTGTTTCATTGAATAAATGCCTCTTTGAAAACACTAGTTGAATACCAAGTTGAAATACAGCAATTTAAAATCTTTATCCGGACATTTGCTAATGTTTTTAAAAAATTTGCAAATCTTTTACTTTGACGCTTAACATATACCCTAGTAAACTCATTATCGAATGGATTGTATACGGCTCGAATTTGAATTTTTTTTTTTTAATATTAAGAACAGAAACAAATTTATCTTTTGTGTAGGAACTGAAAGGAAATTAATGAACATTTTTATTATTCTT
The DNA here is from genome assembly GCA_019973975.1 of Trichonephila clavata. Taxonomy (NCBI): domain Eukaryota; kingdom Metazoa; phylum Arthropoda; class Arachnida; order Araneae; family Nephilidae; genus Trichonephila; species Trichonephila clavata. The sequence continues at coordinate 7,245 of BMAO01039217.1, forward strand.
TAGACAAAATGTTTCATTATATTAAAAATGGTGTTTCTACAATTCATCTTTTGAGATTTCCCATTGATAAACTAACAAATAAATATGAATTGAAAAATTCCTCTTTTTTTCCCGTGCTAATACTTCGTTTACTTGTAACATTTTCCAAGATTGAACATTTTATTCAAATAAACATACGACATTGTAAAATATTTCTGTATTAAATTATTAATTTCTTTAAGAAAGAATTATTTTCTTTTTAATAAGTATCTTAGAAAAGTATTGTTTATGAGTATTGAAAATATATAGTTTGAATATACCTAGATTTTTAATTAGTATAATCTTTTTCATTTAAGGTATCCGAACACGTTGAAAATGACCCAATTCAGTCTAGACAAATATTTTCGTTTTTTATTTTATTGAATAGAGCTAAATATCTTTTGACTTTACGAAACATACTTTGTTTTGTTTCTACGCTACCTAGAGGCCAAGTTACAATCAATTTCATAAATTTAGAAAACCCGGAAGTGGGTTTTGATCTACCAGAAGTGGGCATTTAAATTGCTCAAAATCTATCATGGCGAGTCTGATAACTAAAAATATTACGAATGTATTTCTATAAAACTTTTTGAACCTGATATTTATGTTATTTTCTAGAGAATGTACAAAAATATTTTTTATTGTATGAATACTTTTTGAGTTATGGCTTGTTATATAAATAATGGTCTCATAAAAAATGTAACATTTCTTATAATGTTTACTCAATTAGCTCTAAAATTTTCAAATTTTAATAAAAAATTTAAATTTTAGTACATTTTCTAGATAAATGCATCTAATTTGTTTTAGTAATACTTTTACTAATATACTAATATATGTTTATTACTTTTTTCTCTAACTGCTTTGAAGTTTTTCAAAAATGTTGCTAAAATTTCACTTATAATTGTCATTTTTGTAAAATTCAGGTAATTTATTTTAAATTTTGATAGTTAAATAGTAATATTTATTGGAATTCAGTCCTAAAAAAGCATTTATAACGTTTAGTATGCTGTTTTGTTAAAAAGTATTCCAAACGTGTTTGGATACCTTAACATAATATTATTTTTTCTGAATAATATAATAAATTTCATTATTATATACAATTATTTGTGTTGTAAGAAACAGTAATCTCTTTGGATTTGAAGAAGGCTATGATTTAATTTTTTTAGAGGGTATCATAAATCTTTACGACATATACCATACGCAGTACTACAACATTTTATTAACTGGAGCAGAAAGTTTAATTCAGCAATAAACCAACCAATAATTTGTTTTTTACTAATATGTAAACGTATTTCAGTTAAACCTTTTTTCAAGTAACTCACAACCTTTACAAATCAAACATTTTTTTCCCTTCTAAGTTTTCTATATATGTTACTCGAAATGTGATTATACCAGAATTCGATAAAACCCCAAAATATTAACTTCATCTTCGGAAAAATTGTATTTAAGAAATTAAAGCAGAAATTAATCTGGCCAGATTTTGAGGCATCTACAGGACTTGAACCTCCTCACAGAAAATGTAAAACATAATCTTGAATATTCGGTTTTGTTTAAATTGAAATATTAATTACTTCGAAATATATATATATATATATATATATATATAATGGTCATTCAGTATCAGTAAACACATTGCTTGTAAGTGGGTTTAATCACTAATTTGTAAAGTCTTATCATAATTCGCCTTCCTGTAAGTCTATTTTCCTCGAATAAAATGTGTTTTCTCTACTTGTAAGTAAAATATAATTTAAAGTTCTTACTCCAGTTATCTGGTTCGTGAGTATTTAACGAGTCACACATATTTCAAAGAATGTAATTTTCATTCCATATAAATATGCATCAACTCATAATTTAAGATTATTTAAGCATCATATAGAAAATATAGAGAGGGTAAGGTAAGGGTAATTCGAAAGAAAGTAATTTAAATGACTTATTTGGGTTTAAGTTTAAAATAAAACACACTAGATGGCGCTTGTAGAAATTAAGAAAAACCGTAATGTGATATGTATAAAAGAAGGGTTACAAAATAACAGTGTAGCTCACGACAGGTACTGTCGACTCTCGATTATTCGAAGTTGAAGGGACCCATGAGAAACTTCGAATTATCAAGAAGGTAGGAAAAACTTCCAAAGTACACGAAAAGAAATTTTTTCTTAACACATTTAATTTAGAAACTATGTAATAAAACAACAATTGTACATATGTCTACAATTATTTTAAAGTTTTTTTTTTAAAGCACACATTATACAGTATAAATATTGAACAGAAGTTAAAAATGCCGAATTTAAATAATACATTTATATATTTGAAAAAATACATTTTGTACATAATTTTTTGTGATGAAAAATTATGTTATCTTTTTTTTTGTTGTATGGAATTCAATCTAAATCCGCTAATAGATTTTTCTAGAATAAATGACGCTTGAAAAACGTCCGCATCAATATAATTTTGAAGGAATAAGTTGCGAGGTCAGTTTCGTGACACTTGAGTTTCTGTCAGAGTTACTGGAGTCAACTCCGATGGTCATCGAAGGGGCTACGTTACAGGGGAAACAAGCAGAGACAATGCAACACAAAACATGCAAGCTGTAATCTGTTTGCTAAATGACTCTACATGATAGTGAGAGATTGAATTGTCGAGAGTTTTATGAGAACAATTCAAATTATCGCGTGTTGTATTCTGGCTGGCTCCAGATTTTACTTCGAAATACTGAGTGTACCTAAACATAATGTTTTGGTTCGAAATATCAAGAGTTTTTCTAGGGTCTGAGCATATGCTTCGAATTAGCGAAAGGTTCGTATCATCGAAGATTTGAATTAGCGAGAGTCGACTGTATTAAAAACTAATACTACTTAAACCAAATGGCTATGACTCAAAAGATACAGCCAGAGGACTTTTATTTCGCCATGTTATCGAGTTTGGAAATATGGGCGAACGCAGACAGAAGTATCTGAAAAACTCCTGATCATACGAAATATCGTAAAGAGGCTTTGGTGATTCCAAAAAAATGGAAATATAGGTAAACTTTTCAGTATAGTTCTCTAAACAGTTGCAATGTCACAAATTGACCAGCACTTAGGAATAATAGTCAAAGACATCAGGCATAATATATAACGAGTGTAAAAGCTTTCTCGGCAATATTTGATATCTTAGTTTCATTGAATACAAAATACGATTTTAACAAGCCGTAGAATGTGCTTTATACACAACATCTCAAAAACAGTGATAATTAGCTTGATAAGGATAAAATGTTAACTTTACACCTTTACATTAGAGTTACGTGCTATTATCTGCTGGCTCTAAGTTTTCAATGCAATTGGAGATTTTTATTATATTTTTACATGAAAAACAACAAGAAGCTGCAACAACCAAAAAAATAACATCGAATAATAACGCTGAACTTCCCATTTGAAAAGGCATTATCCTGAAATATCGATAGAATTTACTTATCCGTATAAAAAATATGATAAACTACATTTATCAGAATATTATTCTAAATGGAACATTCATTGTTCGTCTCTTCAGGTGCTCAATGGAGAGATAATTTCTTCTTAAGGATGACAACGCCCACTCTGACTGCAAAAATCGTGAACGAATAATGTAAATAAATATAATACTGTCATAAAGGCTGGCATCCTCCTCTGATTTGCAAAGTATTGGCATGCATTGGACGTATTGGTCTCCCAATTCACAATTCACCTCAAATGGCTATCCAGAAGCATTGGATATTATTGATTGATGAGTGAGATAGCCTTTTCTAAGACAGGTTTGGTGCTCAAGCATGGCCAGTCGCAATCCTAATTGTATTACAGCCTATTAATATTTTATTAAACCATGTTGTTATACTGCTAACTTTTTATTTGATAAAAAGTTAGCAAAGATGCATTTTCCATTTGCTTCAGGGACCAGGCTCCTTATCTGTATCTCTACTATGGTACATTTATCTTTTTTTATTCGTACCAATCGCTTAAGAAACAGGCTTTATGTTCGCATCATTTTTCTTCTGATTTTGAAACCTTCTTCTCTCAAACTGCCAATATTATTAATTCGGAATATAGTTACATAAACACATTAAATGAGCTTTAATTGTAGAAGGAAATGAAAACCATAAGAAAAAGATAGATGAAAATTATGGATTTAAAGGAATGTTAATACATATAAAAAATTTATGCATTTGCTTAAGAAATTTTCATGATTGCTACTTTCTTTTTTATATTGAGATATGAAATGATTTAAAAATTTGAAAACAGTTAAATCGAGGAGTTTGAAAGTTTTAAAACTGGTACAAAATTTTACTGTACCAAATTTCATAAAATTTTTTAAAAAAAAGAAATAATTTCACAAAAGAGTTATAACTGTTTTCCAATTATACTACTTTAATATTTAAACTTGTGTGCATTTATTGTGTGTGTGTATGCATGTTTGTGTGTATGCATGTGTGTGTATGCGCGTATGTGTGCATGTGTATGCATGCGTGTGTGAGCACATGTGTGTGTGCGTGTTTCGTGATGTGTATGTTTGTGTGCGTGACTTTATTTTGCATTTGTGTTTATGCTTTCTCGAATGTTGAATGCTTAAATAAATAAATTGTAAAATTGTGAAAGTTTTGGAAATAAAAATGCACAAAATGATAAGCCCAATTCAAACCTCAAAACAATTACAGTAGCAAAATAAATCAGTTTTAAAAATCGCATAAGTGTTTACTGAATTTTATTTTTAGTCAAATATGCTATTTCAAAAACGTAATATAAAGAATAACTTAAATATAAGAACTAAACGTTTACTGAAGAAGAAAAAATAATCACCTGTCGTGAACCGTTTTATAACTAATAATTTGAACAACAATGAATTATTTTCATATTTTTCTGAAAATGACAACGCTCGTGTACTGAAAAATATTTTTATAATAGATTTTCTCATATATACTGATAAATAATTTCTATTACTAAAATTCTAATAAGCACTAGAATGTGTATTTTTCTCTTTTTTCTTAGAATTGGTGTTAAAAGAAACAGGCAAATAATAAAAAGGACAATTATAAAGTCAATAACAAAGGAAATTTCAATACCTGCAAACGAGATGTTTAGATACCACTAGTCGAACATTAAGACTTTACTAAGGAGATTGATTTCCTTATTATTTAAAGTTACAGTGTTTTTATAAAACGAAAAATTAAACAAAAATTCAATCTTCCAAGACGAAATACATTCAAAACACTTAAAAGGAAAGAGGAGAAAAAATAAACTCCATGACTACGACGTTATTATTTGTCTCTCGTCAAGAAATTTGAAGAGAAACCTGCCTTTGTGTTCAATCGATATGTGTAAAATATAAACTTTGGCTTTAAAAGAACATAATACATCACATCGTATTAATTAATTCATTAAATAAATAAATTTAGCAAGTATTATTTTCTGTTATTCAAGCCAAATAAATTAACAAAATGTGTCTTTATACAAAAGAAAATTTTCATGAACACAAATTTTAAATAAAACATGAATTTTTATACATAAAATACCCTAAAAATGTGAAAAAATTTATATCTTTATATAATAGGGATAATTTTTTTGTGTATTTGTAAATATAAAAAATATTCAATGCTAAAAATGAAATATTTTCCTACTTTTTCAGAAATTTCAAACGCATGTAAATTTTTCCTTTTTTCTTATTTCGCTATCAGATAAAATTAGATATTTCTTTATAAAATTTATAAATTTTCTGTGTATAAAAATATTTTTGATAGAAGAGAAACATAATACCATTTGTGGAAAATTTAATGCTTCTTGAATCTAAATGGCGATTTTTTACGCCAATCATAGCCACCATATTACCTGTCACAAGTTCTATTTTATAGATAGATCAGATAAAGCTCAAAGTTTTTTTAAATAACACAGAGAACGAATAAATTATTAGTTTTATAGTGATTTTTTTCTCACCACATTCAATTCTTTTTCACATAGATGGCTATTTTTGTAAAGCTGAAGAAGAAACACATTTATTTCAAAATTAATTGTGACAATAACAGCTTTGGAGTCTTTATCCAGAAATACAAAGGATTTAAATACAGCTACTATTTTGAATCTCAATGAATGTGTTTCTAGATATCTCCCTTTATATAAAGATTTAAAATGATCCTCTAGTATTTGCATAAATCTTGGGAGAAGATATCCAAGAACATTTATCTCAGTTTCCAAATCTTTATCCCCATTTTCTGTTCGTTGTCTTATAAAACTACCTGAGAAAAGAATTCTTTTGACTTTTCAGGTAGAAATGTTTTATATTTGAATATAAAATATCCAGGCATATACATCTTTTTCTTTGACTTCAGAGTTTGTTTTCGATGAGTCTCTCTTTTTACCTTTTGTAACTGAAGAACTGAAATATTATGTAAAAAGGTAAAAACATTTTTATGAAACTAACTTAAACTTCACATAATTACAAAAATGAGAAATATGAATCTAGGCACTAATTTAGCATATCTATTTGTTTTCTGTGTTTAATTAAACTTTTATATCTCATCAGTGTGTTTGGTGAAATTTTGGGGTTCTCGCTGTTCATTTTTCTGCCAAGCACTCTGTAACTATTTTTAATGTAGTGTATATTTCTTTTGAACAAACAAATAAATTTACAATAATATTTTTGCCTATAGCGCTCGCTGTTTGTGCTAAATATTTAGTGTTGAGTGGAAAAATTTATTATGTGGGTGTTTTAATTGTTCCATATCGTGTAAATGGTTATTAATATTAAGTTAATTAAGTTTCAAGGATAAATAATTTTTTTTTTCGCTTAAAGGGGGAAAGTGAGAAATAAGCTTGTTTTCGTTTACAAGCAGATAATTTTTAGAACTTTCTTAAAGTTTACATTAAGAGGAATGACACTGTCATATACGAATCCCAATCTCGGATAAAAAAAATTAAGAAAAAAGTTCATTTTTAAGACGTTTTCTGTCATTCATGCGTAACAGATTTTAACTTTTTAATTTCTTGGGTTTTTTGAACGGAAGTTTTCTTCTAAAAGGGAGGGGGAAGTCAAATATACTCTTCTTAGTGTCAAAATTTGTGTTTCCGAATAGTTCGAAAAATTAACGGTACTTACAGATTTTCGCAACAATCGCCAACGTTCAAGCTAGCTCACCAAGTTAGCACCCCCCAATTTTGCTTGTGTCTTATGCGCTGATTTGGTAATCACGTGCTTCGCTTTACACAATGTCGCCAATAGGTTGCGATAATACATAAGTACCAAATTAATATTCACTTATTGGGATGACTGAATACGTTCAATCATTATTAAGAAAGTTTATATTCCAGGTCATAAAACATTGGCCGGTGATCATGTGCCATATACGTATTTGTCCTCCCACTCCTTTTGGAAAACAAAATGCCACAGAAAGTACGAATAACACAACTACTGTGCACAAAAAGAAACAAAAGGAAAAAAAATGTGTAAGCTTCAGAGAGGAGGCAAATAAGATAGACAAAAATCAGAAAACCTACAAATGCTTTAAATAAAAAAATGCGATGTTACACTCGTATATCAAGTACATATTCTGGTTTTTTGATCATTTATGCATTTTTTAAATGATATTTTTGTGAATCATATACGTTGCAAGAAGGGATTCTTCTAGTAATACCATTAATCACTGAACACTTTACATAATATTTACTAGACTTTGCTTTCTTATCACAGACAGCGAATAGTTGTAATATTTTGAAAAACAAACTAAAAATAATCATAAGATTATTCTAATATATACCTATATTCTGTTTTATATTTCCAACCAAGATATATATATTATCATTTTAATTTATGAAAATTCATTGATTTCTTTCTAAACTTGATTTTAAAAAATTCTATTATTATAAATTAAATTTAGTTTTCTTAAAGCAAAGTTAAACTAAAAGTTACATTTTGTTTCGCTGTATATGAGTAATCATACGAATTATTAAATAAAATCTCCTACATTTCCATTTACAAATCCATGGAACGCATCAAAACTAAATTTTTTCTAGTGTGTTTCGCAAATGTGTCTTAGATATCCTATATCTCTGACGCAACATCAATAATAATTATTTAAAGAAAAAAACTAGTCTAGTACATTTCATTTTATATTAATACGAAAAATGTCAGTCTTAATAAAAAGTAAAAAGATTTTATTCATTTTCCAAGCCATCAAAGAGCTGTCTTCGGATAAACTGCTCTCTGTACCAAGAAATAGCTTAAGATTATTAAATTGATTTGACGAACAGCTAAACTATATTAATCACGGGAGTTATAAAAATGTTTACTGTCTGAAGAATATAAGTGAAAAAGAGGGAACTTCTATTAATAAGATTTAGGATGAAAAAATGTACTGGCGTTAAAAAAGTATGTTGAATTGATGACTTATGTTCTGCAGACATATGTCTTTCAATTAGAGTAGAGAAAAAGTTATTAGAGCACATTTTTCTTTTGTAAACAATAAAAGAAAGGTAGATAGCATTTTTATTCCATGGCTCAACGGAAATTCTCTTTCATTATATTTTTGTAATTGGTTTATACAGTAGAACGTCGTTTATTTGAATCAATTGGGACCTGACACCGTTCGGATAATCGAAAACCGAATGCGAACCATGCAGTATATGAAAACGGACACTATACGAATTTTGAAAATCATCCCATGCAGTTCATCACATGCCATATCAGTTCACAACTCAACAAAAGAGCACACATACACCCCCTCACTTAAAAAAAACTGACCTAATATTCCACGCCGATGTTTACCAAATCACCAAACTGAACATCACCAAATATCCCTCACCTTGGGTTTTCCGTCACTATTGGCCTCACACGAAACAACTGTTGAGCATTGCTCTGTTCGAAAACGTATTCATGTACAGTACACGTAGTTGACCAAAATAAAACTGGTTCGGATATTTAACGCTCCGGATAATAAACGTTCGGATAAACGACGGTTTACTGTATTCATATTAACATTCGTTTTTTTAAACATATTTGTTCTAATTTTCCATTTCTTCATTTTTAAGGCTGCTTGAATTTCTTTTGAAATAAAGAAATTTGACCGCGCTTGAAAATTTTGGGACTTTAAATGAAAATGCGAATGAAAAAAAACTAAATTTCCATTAATTTTTAGAATTTCTTGTTTTTTTACACGTCTGGAAAATGAAATCTGCTGATTTTTATGTGTATCTGAATTATACAAGGAAAAGTCAAAAAGTAAAGAGACATTTGCAATTTCTCTTTCCAAGGTTTGGCAACAGTGCTAGTATCCAGCACTAAATGATAAGTAGTCGGCAACATTTTTATACAATGTATCACTCGTCTTTCCTCGTAGTCATTGGAGAGTTGGAAGCGGTTTAACATGGCAAATCTATTACCGATGTGCAGCAAGGAAGAAAAACAAGGGAATTATTCGCTTTTTGTTGGCGGAAGGTATGAAACCGGCGGAGATTATTCTTTGAATGCAAGCGCAGTATGGTGACAGTTTTTTATTACAAAGAGAAGTCTACGAATTGATAGGGTGCTTCAAACAGGAAGGATCTTCTTCATGTGACGACGAAAGATCGGGAAGCCCATCGATTATAACCACCGAGGATAGTGTGCAAGTTGTCGAGGGTAAAGTGGGAGAAGGAATGGCGAGTATCCAGCGCAGGTATCACATTTCTCGCACACAAAAAATCGTTGCCCTCTTTTCCTACTTGATGCAGATTACAATGGAGCTGAAATGTTGAAGGATCTGCTACACCAACGACTAAGAGAGTAGATGTGTGGCATATTTTATAGAAGTGTTGCCGAATACTCCTCATGCAGGGCTAGAGAGAGAGAGAGAGAGAGAGAGATACTAGCTCTTCTCCCAAGCTGCGGAAAAAGAAATTGCAAAAGTTTCGTTTCTTTTTAACATTTTCTCGTATGTTTTTAAATTGAACTGAAAGACACTTGAATCACCAATATTTCCTGATACAGACTTAAACCAGAGAAGCAATTTAAAGATAAAATATTTTGCATCTACTAAAATCATTTGAAAGATTCGAGAAATGTTTCTCTGTTCTTCAAATTAATCTTATTGAGAAAATAATTTAATCGGCTTGATAATAATAATTCAATGACTTTCATACTACTATGAAACAACATATTAAACTTTTTTACTTTATAATCCCATTCTTGAATCCTAAATTAATGACAAAATCCTTTTGATATATGAAAAAGAGTAAAATAGTATGAAATGTGTTTCTAATAATTTCTTTTTAACTAATACCATATATAAATAATGATTTAATATCGATATTATATCTAAATAAATGTATGAATAATAAATATATTTTCATGTATAGAAGTTAATAATTTTATATTTAATTTAATAAAAAATTTCTTTCCAGTTGTCATAATTTGGTATAATGATTAAGATATTTCTTTTTCGTCTGCAACACTCACCTTCACCGAGTAATTTTGAACATTTGAAAAATTTTGAGTTTGTTGTTCCATATTTTTGTTTTCAACTGAAATAGAAAATTTTATTAATTTTTCCGAGTAAGAAATGCATTTTTTAAAATTAATTTTTTTTCTCTTTAAAATATCTTTATAAGTTTAAACTCTTCCTGCTTGTGTTTATAAAGAATCTTCTCATTTGATTTTAAACATAAAATGTTTAATTACATACACAATTTGAAAAAATTAAAAGAATGAAAATGAATACAAAATTTTTGCAATAAAAAAACCAATTTTAAAGATTTTAAAATTATTTAGAAAGTTTTTGTTTTGAAAGAATACTATGAACACGCCTAAAATTTATAAATGCATATGTATTTGTTAGTATGGAAGTAATTTGTTAGTTCTTTAGTAATTTGACAAAAAAGGTAACTACTTGCTTTTCTAAAACTATTATCACACCTAAAAATATTTTTAAAAAATAATTCGCATTATCTTTATCAATTTATCTAAATATTATTATCACACTTTATCAATATTTTGCTACTGTTTATTATGTAATTCTTCTCTTGATGCAACTTTTTACTCATTAGATCATTTTTAGTACAAATTTCGATCTTGCTGTTATTTACTTATTATTATTATTATTTACTTTTTTAAAATAATCCTAGAGTGTATATTATTTTAATGGTTAAAATAATCAAAAGAAGTAAAACTAAATAAAACATTTAATTTTCATTACACGATTTTTAAAAAATATCAAAATATTATAAATTTTTATGTGTATGCAGCTTATGTTGCCATTACTGTTAACGACAATAGTTTTCCCAAGTGTGAAATATGTTTATTGCTGCAACCCAAAATTCAACACCCAGTTCAGCTGCATAACGGAGAATATTAGGGATCTCCTGCAAAGTTAGGTTGGGGGCTCCTAGAATCCTAGGACCCGATACGATGTGGGGGTTGGGGTTGTTTTTTCATCAGGAAGACTTGTCATGAATCAATGTACTAAAGGAAATTTTGAGCAAGAGTATACCTCAATGGACTCTGCACATTAATATCACTTCAAAGACCATATTTAGTGTTTCTAGCACCACCATCAAGAACAGAATAGCATTCTGAAAAAATGAAATTATACTTTTTTTGCTGTTATTTTGCATGGGAATTTTCAGAATATCTTAAAGAATGATACGAACATCATTCGGTGCGCTTGAGTTCAGTCGATGTGTACTTGTAAACATAAACCTTGTGGATTAGTCATCAGAGAATTTGATGATGGAGTCAGACTTGTCTAAATATTAGTGATGTGCATTCAAAATATGTATGGGTGGAGGAGAGCGTTAATGGTTGATTGAACCCGACGATTGCACCAGCGTCGTTGTACTAATTCACGTGATAAGAATGACATACTTTGCGCATGGAAGAAATGGATCATCGTACTACACCATGAATCATATCACAAAGGCTATGGTCAGCTGCTAAAAATGAAATTAGTATCTGCATGTACCATTCTATTTCATTTTCAACACATTTAAGTGTCTCCAATGCTTTCATTGTTGTGATAATCTGTGTCCGAAAACTACAGATGTGTTCGCATGCATGCTTCATTGAACAGATAATACGTACAACCTATTAGTACTATACTGCCTTCACAGATGATCCCACTTCTTCCTGAAACTTTACCATACTTCTATTAAGCCTTCGAACTCTGCATGGTAAGAGGTTTTATTACTGCGTTCTTTTGCATCACCATATTGGTCTTGCATTAGATATTACTTTTTAAAACCCTTTTGGATTCCCTCCATAGCTTTCTGGTACGTTTTTCTAGTTCAGCGAACAGACTTCTACTAGAAGTAACTAGTGTTGCTTGAATGAAGTTTTTAGAGTCGGATTTCTTGACTTACCTTGAGAGCTTGTCTATCGCCACATTGCAATAATGCAAATAATGACCATTTGTGCCATGCAATGTTCAGGGCCATCTCTTTTCCAGATCTCATCTCTGTCTTAGCCTGCTTTTTCTAATAATCTGACACCTATTGAAAAAGTCTGCTCTACAATTAGTGAACAACTGAAGTGGCATACACCACCTGATGTTACACCAGATCTACTTTGGCCATGTGTGGCAGAAGAGAAGCATTGGTTACTTTAAAACAATTAAATGAAATAAAACATTCTCCCTTGAATCCCCTGCGTGTATCTGTGGCTATTGAAAGCTACACCAGTAAGTGCAAAAATTCCTTGTGTATTAGGGTTTGGAATATCTAGGGGGGAAATAAAGTTATTAATTTCTAACAGCCTTTTCTGAATTCTCCTAAGCAACCAGTTTTTTTTTAAATTACCGTAAAATCCGACGTATAACGCGCACTCTTTTAACACAAAAATTAAGATCGGATTTATATTTGCGCGTTAGGCATCGGGAATAAAAATGATAACTTAAAGAATATTAAAAAAGAAAGAGGAACATAAGAACATTAGACTTCTACCTTGATCAAAATATTATTTATTTGAAAGAAAGGAATTTAAGGGGTTCTTTGTTCTAAATATATAATATTGTTTTCAAAAGGTCGAGATAATACCTCTAATAAATGACTTCAAAACATAGAGCATTGCACACGTACAATTCAGGTTCCTTCGTATAAAAAAGGGGTCTGCATTATACGGCAATATACCTAAAAATTAAAATATGCTATCTCGAAAGTATAGGTTGCGCATTATACGGCAGATTTTATGGCATATGTTATCTAAAAGTATTTAGAAAGAGATTCAGCAATCCTTGATTCTAGTTCAGAATACAATTACTTAGTAAATAAAATAAAACTTATTTATTTTGTCAAAGTTCGTGGATAACCTAATCAAACAATGTGCGAAGTTACCCTAATCTCCCTTGATAATCGTATTTGGGAGTCTTTTTTTTAGGTTACAGTTAAATTTATGCATGTATGCAGATTTTATATTTAGCTGAGTGAGAATCCCAATAAAAATAAATAAAACAATCGACATTTTCGCATAGAGATGCATTTACCAGCTACTAATATTAAAGAAACGTTGTTTCCAAGTTCCAAAGGAGCAGAATAACAGAGTTAAAAAAAGAACAAATCAAAAATGAAATGGCAATCTTTGGTCTTCGCGGTACGAAAACAAAGTCTGCTTTCGAAGAATTGTTTTTCGAACTACCTGCAATCTAAAGCATTCAATTTCTTAACTGGAAGGGAGAGATGGCGATAAATGTCTCTTCCCATGGAATAAACTCCCAAAATAAGGTTTTCTTTGGAACGGTGAAACTTATTTGTTTTTCGGATTACGAAAATTTTCGGAGGATTGAAATTCATGCTGGTGTCAGTTTCAAAGGGATTCCAATACTTATTTCTGAAATATTTGTATAATCAATCTACTTAAATGTTACTTAGAATAGAGGTATAATAAATATATAATGTACCCGGGCATTATCCAAGTGGATGTGATGGGAAAAGGAGTTCCGTAATTAGCTGTTTACAAACTTTTCCACACACAATGTATAACATTCAAAATAATATTAACATTTAGGTGATATACTTAAGGTATCCGAACACGTTAGGAATACTTTTTAACAAAATAGCATACTAAAACATTATAAATGTTCTTTTATGACTCAATACCAATAAATATTACTATTTAACTATCAAAATTTCAAATAAATTACCTGAATTTTTTCAAAAATCACAATTATAAGTGACATTTCAGCAATATTTTTGAAAAACTTCAAAGCAGTTAGAGATAAAAGTAATAAACATATTTTTGTAAAAGTATAACGAAAACAAACTAGATGCATTTATCTAGAAAATGTACTAAAATTTTAATCTTTTATTAAAATTTGAAAATTTTAGAACTGATTGAGTAAACATTATAAGAAATATTACATTTTTTATGTGGACCATTATTTAAATAACAAGCCATAACTCAAAAAGTATTCATACAATAAGAAATATTTTAGTACATTCTCTATAAAATAACGTAAATATTATGTTCAAAAAGTTTTATAGAAATACATTAGTAATATTTTGAGTTATCAGACTCGCCATGATAGATTTTGAGCAATTTAAATGCCCCTTCTGGTAGATCAAAACCTACTTCCGGTTTTTCTAACTTTATAAAATTGATTGTAACTTGGCCTCTAGGTAGTGCAGAAACAAAATAAAGTATATTTCGTAAAGTAAAAGATAGGTCTATTCAATAAAATAAAAAACAAAAATATCTGTCCTGACTGAATTGGGTCATTTTCAACGTGTTCGGATACCTTAAATTTAAAAATAGTAAAATAAATTATAAAAACTATGAATTGTTACTAAGACACACGAATCATGTGTAATCGAAATATAGTTATTGTCTTGTCCAAGTAGTGCAAAGAAATCAAATGGCGCCAAAGGCTTGTAATGGTCATAGAATTCAAATTTGTCAGAGCCGTACAGGTTGGACTTCTGCTTATTGATCCACTGAACGTATTTTATTTCCCTTCTACCACCCGTGGGATGGTTCAATAGAATAATTTAAATAAATGCAGTCATTTAAATAAAACAATTACAAGGTTAAAGTTTAACTGGGATATAACATGGCTTGCAAGATATTTATTTTTATTTACAGTCATCACTTTAGAGAAAACACAGGGGAATGAATAACTGCCACGCGTTTTATGTATATTACAAAACTAGCAGCGGCAAGTCCCAGAATAAGGATTCGAACTGATAGAATCTCTTTGAGCCCACTAGGGGCCATTGATGGATCCGTAATAATATTAAATTATGGAATAATAAATGATTAGTACGTATTTATTGTATACTCTTATGATGTAATTGTTTATATAAAATATATTTGTATGTATTTTCCACGTACATCATGCAATATTTTACAACATGTTGTGTTGTTACTTATGCTAACTAATCGACAGTTACATCAGATCAAGGCCCACGGATTTCATCGTGGCAAGGGGCTAGTTGTACGACTGTCGTTAGCCGTAGCTTTGACAACCATGCAAATGACAGTATGACTTGGTTTGGATCTACTCCAATTTCGTGGGAGAGAACCTGGCACCTACCACTTCTCTTCCCTTTTCACAACCTTAAGAGAGGCCTTACCAAATCGACTGTTATTCAGAGTACCCCATGCCGCAAATGCACTGTACACTTACAAACATTCATGCCTTTTCGAGAATTCGAATCTAGGCCCAACAGCTCACTAACCACTACACCTGATGGGCAGCATTCTTATGATATCAGTATACATAAGGGTCGCCCAAACGAAAGTGGCACTACAGTCAGATTGATAACTTATGTAATGCTATTAATATAAATTAGTATACTCAGGAAGAAGTAATACAGACATAACATAATAGGCTACACAAGTCACCTTGTAAGTTGAACAAGTGTCAAGGATCCACAACATGATTGATACCTGGGTGAAGAAGCTCCAATGTTGTTTGGGAAACTAATTTTCAGCAGCAGCTTGAACTGATTATCGTCAGGACATCGCATCCTTTAGAGCTTCTGGAGTGGACTGAAGATGAAGTATTCACATGGTGAGAGGTCCGGCTGTAAGTGGATGTTCAAGAACTCCAAGGCAATTAGCAGTAACAATGTTTGCGCTATACAAACATATGAGGATAAGCATTGTCATCAAGATAATAACTCCTCTGGCAGCATGCTACGTCTTTGGTTCTTGATAGTATTTCTCCTTTCATACAGTGGACACAGTAGCTTATTTTCAGTCGTTTCATTTGCAGGCATCCATAATGCGAACTATATATGCTAAAAATAAAATATCGACGTATTTAAAAAATATTAGGTTTTATACCCTATACACAGGAAAATTCAGAAATAGCACGCACATACACATTCTTCAAGATTTATTACTGCATTGAAAGGGCTTATATATCAAACATTCATCATTCCAAGCTATATTACACAAATTTAGTTCAGAGTCAAAGGTAATTACAACATATTTAGTAGAGTCTAGTGATTTTACAGACCAACAAAATTGAAAGTTTTTCTTTTTTTTGCAGATATCGTCAGAGAACACAACATGACTAATGAAACGACTTTTAGAAAATAATTTAAATAATTTTATAACTTTAAGTAAGCAAAATTCTTTAATATTTGGGAATATTTGTTATTAAATATAAAATTAATTTTTTAGAATCCTAAGCGTTTAAGGAGTTTATACTGATTTTTTCGTCTTTATATCTGTTTTCAACTAATTTCTAAGATCTTGTATTTTTATTTAAAGTGGGTGTTTAAGAAAGTAAAAATTTTATTACAGTTGATTTAGATATTGAGTCGTTTTATTCAAAATATACAATGATAAAAGTCTAACTAAATATGTTTGCTTAAGATTTTGATATTGAAACTACTTGTAAAGGAAAAAAATATACATCTCACTGTTATGTTTTTAGATAATCATTATTTTTGCTCGATAGACGGTAATTACAGTTACTTCAATGTTCATTTTTTTTGTTGTACATATGGTACTTATATCATTGTTTCATTGGTAACATAAAAAAACCTAATAATTACTTCCGCAAAGAATAAATAATTACACAACAATTTTTAATTTGAACAAAAATCGAAAATAACTGAACTTTAACTGAAAAAATAGCAACTACATATATATTACAGATACATGCTGTGTTACCGCTTAAGCAATCAATTATTTTTGCCCCAAAATGGCTAATTTTTTTAAGATATAACTAAGCATAATACTTAACAGAATAGCGAAAATAGAAAAATTTTATTTTATTTTCCAATTTCATTCACACAATTTTGATTTATAATTGTGTGGAACGCAAAATTAAATCTTTGTTTCTTATAAGTCATTCTGCATGTTGTGAAGAATGTTTGTATTATTAAAAAAGATTCTTTTATATATTTATAAAAAAAATTTTATCGAAAATATAAAAAAAATTATGTGGGTCCTCTTGATCAAATGGTTAAGGATTTGTGAGCGTGTTCATGTATATGCACACACAATTTGAAGTTTGGTGTATACAAGTCTTTTCCATATTGCAATGGAACATAATATCGGATTTTTTGGATTACTTTTTCCATTTTCATTTTTTTCCTGAGAACAAAGTTACATATTGTCTCTTGCCAATCCTATTTCTGCATCGCGTCTGGCGAGTATTTCAAGAATCTAAATTCCTACCTCAAAGAAATATTCCGCATTCATCAAATAAAATCCTAATGAATTATTTTTAGTGCATGGACAAAGTGACTACTCTCTTAAAAAACACTAGTATTAATAATCTCACTATAAGAATTAAAAATATATGCAAATCAATGATAGAAAGAAAAAAATATCAGTGCTCGTACGGTAATACGGGCAAACCAGTTATGAAACATCGCCATTTTTTTGCTTTAGATTTCCACAGGATGAGGGTACCTGAACATAAGAAGAATGTCCTTCTGACTGGATATCCTTTTTTCAACATTTCTATTCACCGTTTCGGGGGGGGGGAGGAAAACTTCGAGGGAAAAGAATATTTTTGCAATTTTCACGGTAAAGCTGTCGGGAACTCGAATGAAATATTTTAGAAGATATTTTTTCTGGAACACTTTGATTTCGAAGTTTAGAAAAAATATATTCATCTGCTATAGTTATTCGGCACAGTTTGCCACATAAAAAAAAGGTTTTAAAAATTATTGAAGTTTATGAGAAATGTATTTGTAATAAATTAAATTGAATATATATGTAAAATATGATATATATATATATAGGTAGCATTTGCCCAGTAAAATGAATTTTGTACTAAAAATACTCTACTTAAAAATCTTTCATGCCTCACAAAATGTGTGACTTTTGTTTGTCTAACAAAAATAAAGAAGTATTACAAGTTTGAGTAAGTGAAGTTTTTATGGAAGAAATAACTAATTTAAAAAGCATTTTTTTAAAGATTCAAGACAGCTTTTAATTGTATGAAAAACTATGCATTTTTCTCATTTTTTCATATCATTTTTGAAAAAAAAACAAATAACTAATTGTGACTTGTAACAAATTAATAAGGGTGAGTTGAAATTACCTTGGTTTAACTTAAATTGAAACAACATAATTTCTTTTTAACAGTAGTTACTGGATAGTACCAAATCATAACTACTTAATAGTCTCCTTTATTTTTTGTAACAATGGAGCATTAATGCATTGGTCAATAACTTTGATGGAATCATGTTGAGTAGAATGCGGAAGGAGAACTGGACAAACATATTGATACGTGCCGTATAACCAAGATTTTATATATAGAACACTTATAAAGTATGCAACTTGACACTGAATTGTTCGTGTGTTATTTCAAATATTCTTTTTTTGCTCTAATTTTATTAGTTTTTTACTACTGTCCTTCAAAATCCTTGGCGGCAGTATGGGTAACTATACCTGTATTAGCAACTGTTTGTATTCGAAACATAAAAAAGGATTAAACACATTTTGAAGACACTCTCACACACTATATATGTGATAGTGTCTTCACTATCACTACAACACTATATGTGTGTGTGGTAACGTGTGGTTAGTGGAGCATGTTTTTATATCGGTATATAAAGCGTTGCATGAAATGAAATAAATAAAATCTAGCATTACAATAAACATAAGGAATTCCAGAAAATATACTTCTACAAATTTTCTTTTTAATGCGAATTAATGTTTGATTGTAAAAAGGAAATATACTTCCTTTTAACTCTGCAATATATATAAATATTTTTCATGACATGATTCCAAATATCTAGAAATACTCAGCAAGAGTAATTTTCTATAAATAAAATATAAATGGAAAACTAATTTTACAAATAAATTTAAATGCATTCTATTATTCATTTAAAGTATTTTCTGTGTTAAATTTTAAGAATATTGTACTTATTGAGCAAAAAAAAGTGATTCTGAAATTACTACGACAATTTGAACCTTATTTGTGTTATCCATGTATTGTGTTTTCAAAATTTAAATACATAAATTAATATAAAGTTTCAGTACATATTCTTGAAATAAAGAATAATACTGATCATCTAACATTGCCAATCTAATTCATGCAAAAAAATCCGCGTAAAATATGGCAAAGCTTGAAATAATATGTATTATATATGATTATTTCTATCTCATACGCATGATACAGAAGAAAACGAGATTCATCAAACTAAACTGCTTTTTTCCAGTCTTCAAGTGATTAATTTTGACATTTCTGGCCTCACAACAGTCACTTTTGCTATTTTCTTATACCCAAGGCACTATTAATGGTCTACTGTTGACAAACCCCAAATTTTGATAAATCCGACTCATTTTTGCTGTGCTAGTTTTTGTGATGCACCTGCATTAACTTAAGATCACTTTTGACCTTTAATTTTTGAAACTGTGATGTTATTTGCCTTTCACTCTCTAATTCACCGGTCTCTTTTTACCAGAATAATCCTTATCGCTTTAAAGTATATTTATCATTACCAACTCTCTAAACACCCGGGATAGTCTGTTGGTAAGAAATTCTAGAAGAGAATTCATTTCAAAGATTATGGCACAACTCTTCTACCACCTACGACATTTCCTCCAACTGTGGGGAGCAACCCTAGGGCCTGATAAGGGGTGTGGAGCATTAGGGTTTCTGATTTCCCGGGTTTTTTCCATTCCGGGAATGTAATTGTCGTTCGGATTCCGGGAATACATCAAAATTTTAAAAAAGTTAAAAACAAGTTATTTTTAAATAAAATCAATAATCTTTTTAAATAAGGATACATATAAGTTACAAAATTAATTCTTATTCATATAATGAGCTAAAAAGTACAAAAGATATATAATAAATTGATTATTCATTTTTGAAATAGGAATTTTGAATTTCAGAAAGCATAAGCAATTTATACTTTTATCACTCAGGCATGGAAAAAATGTAACAGTTAAAGATTTTGTAAATTAAAAATCTCGGAGAAAAAAATTCACATTTGAAAAATAATAACTAAAATTACTGCTCCTTTACTGACTCACTGCGTTTGAAAATTAACCAGTCAAAGCTGAATCAATTATTTCTCTAATGTTGCTACTAAGAGATAAATATTAATATATACTTGAAAACTCATTCGCTGCTAAAGTGCCGATTATGTACGTTAAACATATTAATTATTGTATTTAAGATATTTTATTTGTTTTACCGATTTCTTGTTTATGAAATTGCTGTATTATTGTTACATAAATATAAATAAATATTAATGTAGAATCTCACACGAAAGTTAAGTTTAGAAAAATAATAAATAAGAAAAATTGGGCAATATCTTATAAAAATATTCTTTTCCAAACAGTTTGTGGGTTCATTCCCTTCTTCAAATTGCTGATTCAATTAAATAGCTCATAATAAAGACAAGTATCCGAATTTTTTTTTAAAAAAGACAAATAAACAATATAAGTATTACTTACATTATCCACATAAATCTAGATCTTGGAACTTCGATTGCATAGTTCTGGTTGGTAAAGAAATGCGATTGCTTTAAAAACCCAATTACTTCTTGTTAACGAAGCTCGATACTCCCACAGCTAGCTGTGGAAAAATTCTCACCCCAAAGTTCTCATATTACACTCTTACCCACAGTTGGAGTAGCGAACATTCTTTCGTCCGGAAATTCGGACTGAACGATCTCAAATTGCCACAGTAGGGTCAGTTAACGATGTCCGAAATAGAAATCTAAGGGTTAAGTCAAAAATAGCTACCTCATAGATAATTCAAGCCCCGTGTGATTCCCGGGAAATTCCGGGAACGAAGTCTAATTCCCGGGAATGGAAAAAGTACAAAAATCTTATGATTTCCCGGGAACCCAGGATCCCGGGTTCCCAGGAAAGAAACCCTAGGGAGCATATTTAAAAGTCGTAAGTAAAAGATTATTTTTAAAAAATTATTTATTTCCTGAAATTAAATAAATGAAATACATTTAACTTAATAAAAAATAAAAAATACATATTTACACTGATATGGAAAACTTATAAAAGTATCAATACTGTACACAAAAAAATGTATTTTCATAGTTAATTTAACAATACTATAAGAACAGTATTGTTACCAGTGGACCCATGATCTTGTATATATAAAATTATACTAAAAATGAACACTTATAGTGATAATTTGTACGGTTTAAAAATAATCCCGTAACTGCCGATTAAAAATGAAAATTCGCTCCCCTAATGCCACCGTTTCCCCGCAGGCATACCTATGTGATGTATGGGAGGGGGGAGAATATACAAGCAAATCCTCTGAAATAAATAAATACTTTGCAAACATTTCAAAGGTCATTTTATTTCATTCCAAAGCCTTCAGAATAATTTTCTGAATAGCAGTGCGCACTAAAGATCTACATCAGAAAGACGTATATATACGATTTGAGTGAGCGAAACTTTTATATAAGAGGATGACACTTAAGGTATCCGACTGGTTGTGACACCTTTTTTTTAAAAAAAGGAGACATGGGGATTTTTTGTTATTTTTAGATTTGTTTAGTGCATTTTAAGAAAAATGTGCCAAATTAAGAAGAGAAAAGAAATTATCATTACTAAAATGGGAAAAAATAGGTAATAATTGGCAGAAAATAGCATAACTTCGGCACCAAAAGTTTATGAACAAATTTATCTAATGTGTTGCTATATTATTCAATT
>BMAO01039218.1:0-25785 GCA_019973975.1 Trichonephila clavata
ACTTTGGAAAAAGAACTGCAAAAGGAGAATGACAAATGCCAAATTAGGTGTCTTGTTTATGAAGTATAAAAAGCAAAGTAATTTGGGACATAGAATTAAGAAAAACAAATAAATTTTATGTTCAAATTGCAGATATACAAATAATAGAAAGACATTTTACTCCATGAACATTTTACTTGATTTACATACTTACAAGTGAAATGAAAGTAAGATGTTACATTGTTTCGTACAGAGGGAAACCAGTACAGTATAAATAAAATAAATATTCAATAAAAATGTTTCATGAAGACAAAATGAGCAAATAAAAATATACTGCTTATAACTGCTGGCTTTTTTATATTGCTTATTTAATTTTCTTTTTGAAGTTGTACTTAAAATAAGCAAAAATGTAATTTAAACCAAGTTTATTAATGTTAATTAAAATATACATAAGTTAAATTGGAATGCTAATAAATTAACAATATACATGTTTAATTAATCTCGTGTTGCATTAATACGAAAATGCACATTCTTATTGGTATTTAGTACATAACTCAGTACATGGTATTAATCATAATAAGAATTATTTCATTTATAATTAAGATACTAAATAATTTTAAATATTTACTCATTATAAGAGTAAATATTACTTTCATTTTATATATATAAAGTATTTTTAAATTCCATTATCTCTTATTTTAAATATCATTTATCTTTAGTATTCTATTGATTTCTGTTTCTATAGTAGAGAATAATTAACTCTATCCCTTAAAATGCAATATAGTAAAATAAAGTAAGTACAGCCAAACTGTAAATCTTACAAAGCAAAGAATAGATGAAAAGGAAATTTGAAATCCTATAAAAATCCACCAAATTATAAGTAGACAAATAAAAAGTCTATTGATCAAATTGAAAAACTATTATGTTCTCTAGAACTCTACCACTGATTTAGGACAGCATATATATATATATATATATATATATATATGCCCAGTGTATATGCAAATTACAGGTGAAGGCTAACTGAGCACAAAACATTTATATAAACCTATAATCTTGGTTCCTAAGGCCAAGAGTTTGCTATTGTACTACTGTGGCTAATGTTTCTGTTTTGACTGGTTATAAGGTTACTGGTTAGGTTCATAACTATTTGTATATATTATTTTGGAGTTGAAGAAATAAAGAGAGTAGGGGAGATAACTATGCAGGGCAGTTGCACATGTACTAAAATGTAATACAGGAGAATTGACCACCAAAAATTGTATGGGAGCTTAATCATTTGTTACAAAGGAAAGGACATATGAAAAGATGCTTCAAGAGTCAATATATTGATCCCAATTGAAAGCAGAACCAAATGGAAAATATTGTTTTGGGAAGAATGCATGGTTTTTAATGCATGTGTGGTTCCATCGAATAGCTGCTACTGCCCCCCTCCTGCCAAACACATTTGTTTTCCATGAATGGGATCCAAACACCTCCATTATTTTAATGCATGCCTATTCCATTAACTCACTTAATATGTATTATTATTTTTCATGAACGAACATGTCTGGTTATATTGAATAATTCTTTTTTTTCCTAACCGTTACAGAGTTTTATGTTCCAGACTTTATTGGGACTTGGCAGCAAACTCTACCAGGTTCCAATTACGTCGCACAAAGTCTTGAGGTCGACGAAAATTACGCCATTGGCCTACGTGGTGAGAGATTACCTTGAAGAAGCCTGATTCGGACTGTATGATTTGACAACTGAATTTATTTGCCTATATAAAGCAACTGTCTTTATAGCTAAGTAGTATTGCCTGTTTCATCTCCACATCCTGTTAGCAGGTGATAACAGTCATTAATAGCTGTAATGGGGAGTAAACAACCTCCTGTCCTTTTCTACATCTAACATTCTTTACTTCTTCCAATCGATTTCACAATTTAAAAATGACAATTATTGCCACTCCAGCAGAGTCCACTAGAGATTTTTCTGTTTGTCCAGATTCAAGGCTTCCGATTGTTCACCAAGCCATAGGTTCCAGTAAATCACATTTTTGTAACATTTTCAAATAAATTATGAAACCAAAATTTGAAGAATTGCGCATTACATTAGAACAATAGAAATATTTTAAAAAGTCATAATTACAGCAAAAATTACCTTTTTTTTTGGTTTTTGCATTCATGAACTTTGAATTGATAAAGCATTTTATTAAAAAAGTCAGACGTTAAATATTGATATTTTATTTATACAAGGTGGGACTAGTAAATTACCGGACTGCACATGCCATAACAGTTCGGCTTGGTGTAAAAGAGTAGGAATAGAATGTAGTTGTTCCAGATCTTTGTGGTGCAGGTGGCACGTTATTACAACCCTCTATCTAGTTCAGTTCGTGTTTATCCTTGTTTGAGAAAGAAGTTGTGTCAAAGTGCTGCGATAATGATAAACGAATAAATCAAGTTGCGCTTTAATTTGAAATCTCTCAAAAAATTAAAAACAATTCCAATTGACTATTTTAAATTATGAAAGGAGTGCTTGGAGATAATTTCAGGCCACATAGTCAAATTTTTAAAAGGCACAAATGATTTTCAGAAAATCGGGAAATTGATGAAAATAACGAACGATCTTGTCAAACTGTGATATTAAGAACAGGTGATGCTCCTCATTTTTGTTTGATAATAATGGTATTATCATGATTGAATGGATTCCTGGTGGCCAAATGGTAGAACACCAGTACTACATTGATGTCCTGAGAAAGTTTAAGGAAAGAGTGGGAAAGAAAAGGCAAGATCTGTGTGGATTAACAACGCGTTGACGTTTCCCCAAGGCAACACCTTGGTGCACATTGCGCTCTTTGTAAAACTGTTCTTGTTCTATAAGCGCCTTATTGTTTTTGAGCTTCGACCGTACTCACCCGATCTCACACCATACGACTTCTATCTGCTTTTTAAAGTGAAAAATACAATGATGGGAACACATTTTCAATCTGTAGGAGAGGTGAAGATAAAAACGACGCACTTACTGAAGATGGTGATCCTTTCCTATTGAACCACAGTACTGCTCTGAATGGTGGAAAAATCCTATGCATATATATACATATATATATATCGTGGTTTTTCGAGTGAACATCAAGATATTTTATTTTGAAGCGTCTTTATTCCAGGAAATCACTTTGGAATCTGATTGACAAGATTGAGAGACGGACATGTGTTAAATATCTAAATAGGAATCCCTTCAAAAGCTATATGTTCTTCAAGTACGCTTCTTATTGGAGAGATATACTTGAGAATTAAAGCATGCCATATTAGATAATAAAAATTAATGGTCGGAGAGGTAAACTTCTGGAAAAGTCACGTGTTCTTCATTCCCGAACTGGATAATAAATTTAATACTTGAAGATGTAACGGGAAAATAGAAGTTAGAAGTGGTCTAGGGTTTAAATTTAGATCTAATTTAATTATCCTTACATATATATATATATTTATATATATATATATATATATATGAATAGTAGTTTTTCCCCATCCTTACTATTATGACTAGTTATCTTAGGTTTATATCTATTTTGTGTATATTTATGAATTATATATACATACATACATACATACATACATACATACATATATATATACATACATACATATATATATATATGTTTCATATGAATTTAATGACAGATTTATAATCCAAAATTGTATAGCTAATATTATCAGTAAAATGCAATGTTTCTTATTCGAATAAAAAGTTTTGTAAAGCGAAAATTAAGTTTCAAACCAATAAGAAAGAAAAATAAATCACAACCGTTTTTAACAAATGAATTTAATGAAATTATTCGTTTCAGTTAGTTTATAAAGTAGGCTAATTTTTAATTCGAAACTTGCATAAAATAATTTTGTTAAAATGCTGAACGTGGACTGTAATTCAAAATATACAGTTAAAAATTACAAAATACTGCAAAAAATAAAAGAAAAATACAAAATTAAATTTTGAAACTAGTTATATCTCTTGCTATATCATAAATAAAAACGTTATTAAATCAGCACTTTTATCAAGAACTAAAGATAACTTAGATTGATAAGATCAATTAAATTGATAGCTCGAACAGGATGTATCTCTGCATTTTATTTATATTGCACACAACCCGAGTTGAATTTAATTTCAGGCATATTAAATTTTTACTTCAATCTACGCGTAATCAAATTTAAGTTATAAATTGCATTCTTTCCCGCTTTAAACATCTCTTCTGTTGTTTGATCTCTTCAGTTGCCTTAAAACAGATGCTTGCTTTTCCCCCATTTTTCAGTCTAAAAGCTTTTGGAATTAAAGTAATTATTTAGTTCTTACATCTTTAGTTCTCTTTTCCATATAAGTTAAACTAAGAAATCCATCTGAACTGCTACAAGACTTAAAAGAACTTCTAAAATTAAATTAACCGGTGAAATAGTTTTGAGAGAGAGATGGTAAATCTACAATATATAAGATGCATATTTACAGTTTTTTAAAGCTTCAAATTGCACTGTAATTGGTTTTGTTTATATTCAATGAGAAATTATACAAGTAAGTCTTCAAAAAGCAAAAATAAATTCGATTAATACCTGTATATCGAAAAGAAAATCTAAAAAAATTAAAACATAAAAATGCAGATAAAGATTTATCTGTGTAAAGAGGCTTCTATATTCATTAAAATTATTTTAATTCAGGCTTATATAAACATGATTTTATTCAAGATGAGTCATATGGAATGCGATCATTTTATTTTACGAAAGATTCTAAGACATCTAATAAGCAATGTATGCTTCTTTTATACATTGGATATACTATTACAACAGTGACATGAACTCGTTTATTAGGATTGACAATAAGCACAAATTATTTTATACTTCTCTTATTTTAAATGTCAGTGCTTCTCTCTCTTTCAATGGTTTTGAAAGGAATTCAAGCTGTGAATAAAATAGAACATCAATGATTGGCTTAAGAGGAAGCAAATGTTTACACAAGTAGGATTTATATATATATATATATATATATACAAATATATAATATATATATAACTCCTACTTGTGTGTGTGTGTATTATATTTATAAATTAAAAAGTGAAACATTGTCAATAAAAAGATTAAAATAATTTTTTAGAAGTAAATATTTACTATACAGTAAATTAGTCTCACTTTTCTAGGTCTTAAGAAGCATTTATGCACTTGTTGCTACACATAACATAAATAACTACTTTTTTGTCTAAATAATAATAGTAGCATTTAATTGATAATAATAGTAGCATTTGATGAATTTAATTTGTCCCATGATAATAGAGGTAAAATAAATAAATATAGAAAGCTACATTTATATTTATATATATGTATATAAAGAAATACTAAAATTAATTTAATCAGTATTAATTAAGAATATAACTTTTAATTTTAATTAAGATATAAGTTTTGAAATAGTTTCTGGACTTTCAATAATTTATTTGTTGCGCTTTAAACTTGTAGGTAAGGTATCTGGCTCCTTATTCTGCAAGTGATGCTTTGATAGTTCTTGAAACTAGTTTCATGGAATTTCCTTTTAAAAAAAATAACTCGGAATAATTTTGAGTAAGGTGTCGTGCCCCAGTCCTGTCTTGGACTGGGTTCACATTGCCCGACGCGCCTGGTGTAGAAGGAAACATATCATCCCCAACAAAAGCCATAACAATAATTATTTATTGAAGACAGACAAACACAATTAACAAGCACAAATTCAATTTATAAGTGGAAACCTTGGAGTGATTCTCTAATATCTAGATTAACCCTGATACTCAAATCTAATACTCAAATCTAACATTCAAATCTAATATTCCCGTCTAAGTAATCTCAGCTATCAGAATTGATAAGGAGACGAACTCTTGCTAACCTCAGGTCAGTACTTAATTTGATTCCTTTAATGATTAATCTAATACTTTACTATAATACTATCAAATACGCGCAAAGCTCGTTGAAGTGATCCGTAGACGATACTTACATTTAGCTTGGCAATTCCTTCTCTCTCTCACTAACATTTACGAAATCTAGACTTTATATAGTCGAATTAATTAGCATATAACTATCTCGTGTTTTTCCAGAAGAGGCTGTGAAATAGAATAAATGCTGGCCCCAAAGTTACCCAAGAGGATTAGTTTGGAAATTCACGCGGATAGGCCCGTCACAAAGGAACTTAAATGTCATGAGCCTTTTATGTTATGGTGATTTTTCTGTATAACCTTTGCACTTACTTCACAGTTTTGTTTTGTCAAAAAATCAACATTAGCACTAGATCCACTTTGACATTTATTTTTGGAAGCACATTTTCAAATTCTTGGATTTTTTATTTTGTGTGTTATTCAAGGTGCTATGTATATCTAATGTAATTGCACCTTTATATGACCTTTTATTTTCCTTTTTGATGAATCAAGAACTGGACAATCGTAACTCGATCTTCTTAATTTTCTTTATATTATAGAATAAAGTTCTGAAGACCTTTATGAAAAAAAGAAAATATTTTAACCTTTTTTTACTGTTCTGTTGTGAATTAAATCTTTAAAAAAATGACATATATTTTAAAAATGCCTTTCATTCTATTTTCCTATAAGAATATCATAAAAAAGTAACATGTATAACCAATATTATGCTAAAGAAAGAAACGCATACATTTCTTAAGATTGATTTTTTTCTGAAAGAAATTACACTGTTTTACAGTTTAATATATATGAAGAATTTAATGTATCTAAAAACTTTCATAGATAGACCTTTAAAAATACTTTTATTTTATCAATTATATAGATACCAGATGCCTCTAAAAAGAAAGAAACTAACTACACAAAGAACTATTGCATTAGTTTGAAACTGTGGGTAAAGATTTAAAAGAAAAATGCTTATGTTTGTTGTAAATAATACTTATTTTGAAAAAAAAAAAAATGGATGCGATTAAATTTTATTAATAAAAATGCTAAATATAAAGTTTCAACTAAAAGATTAAAAAATTAAGAAAATTTTACTCATTTAGTAATTTGTTTAAATGTAAATTGCTACTTCATCTAACTTAAAAAATAACTAATGATTTTAAATTTATTAACAAATAGCTATCAGTTTCATATAACTTGCGATGTCTATATGAAATATTTTTAAAATGAATCTAATCAATGCTCAATACTAAAATTCCTTTTATTATTAGAATTAAAGTAATATGATAAATACCAATATATATACTATTGATTGAAACAATTAAGGTAAACGGCTATCCTAAAATTGGGAATTTTGCCAAAATTTGACAATTTTGTATGACTTTACTTCATAGACCATCATATTAGCTTTATAAAAATACCAAGTGTAAGATTTTTCGTTCTCTAGAATAAAAACTACAAGTGTTTTAGTAAAAGTAGATGCCATTACTTTAAGCAAGATGTCATACTTTAAAAAGCGTTTTACTCAAAATGTTTTTTTATTTATTTATTATTTTTTTTTTTTGAAAATGCTCGAACGGGACCAGCAATTACTGAAAAGGTTTTAGAAATAATTAGCTTAAATTTTTTGTGTATGTTCTGTATAATAATATAAGTGTTTTAACCCTTTATCTACCGACGGTACTTATAAGTACCACTTGCTTTAAAATTACATATTATAACCATTTTACGAATACTCTGACGATATTTAGCAGGAATATTCTTTTACATCTACTCTTCCAAGATATATGACAACACATGCTGTATGATGAGTATTTTAACGAATAGTTAGTTGTATAGAAGAAGTTGTGTTTTCAGCTGACATTTTGAACAGATTGCGAAGATTATCATTTTAGTTCCGATAAAGTAGTTAATGTCAGAAGGTAAATTTTTCTTTCTGTATGCTAAAGAAGGCCTTAGAAAACAATTTGACTATTTATTTTAAGTGAACATAGTATATAATTAACATTACAGTTGAATATCTTTAATTAATTAATTAGCTCTAAGTAATTAAATTTCCCAAAGTTGAGTATTTTCTTTATGTATATCTCATAATTTTCGATGAAGTGATTAAAAAAAAAAGATTGCATGAAAAAAACTGCAGTAAATCAAAATGCGATTAATAAAGGGTTAACCTTCAAATTTATCAATCACTGTTTTATTACAAAATTTACAGTCCCTTATGTTAATAAAATCACTGCTATTTACAGCAATTTCATATAATAACCAAGATAATGGTCTCTAGTTTTTGTAAAAATTAAAATATCTCTTGTCCTGAAGGTCATTTCAAAAATGAATAACATAGCAACACATTAGAATTAAAAATTGTTAATTTGTTCATAAACTTTTGGTACTAAATGGGCCCCGTTTACGTTTTTTTTGTGAATTTTTACCAATTATTCCATTTTTTTTAGTAATAATAATTTCTTTTTATCTTCTTAATTTTAGCATATTTTCCGTAAAATGTGCTAAAACAAATCTAAATATAATAAAAAAAAATCCTCCTATCTCCATTTTTTTTTAAAAAAAATTATCGCAAGTTGTCGGATAGCTTAAAATTTTTTGCTAGCAGTACATATCATATTTAGATCATAAACATTTAGAGCAACCCAAATCTGTGGCCTGAATTCACAACAATCCCTTAGCATCATGTTACATATAATCTTCATCGATGTATGCAAAAGCAAAAAAGAAGCGCATGAGTAACACTAATTAAATTCATCATTTGTTGAATAAATTCTTCAAAAATAATGTATTCCTATTTTAAAAACCCCGAGTTCTCTAATTAGATTGATCATAATAAAAAACTCAATGGATATATGCTCTAATCACGTCAAGATATCAACGGAGGAGAGAAATTGGTGGATTCTAACAACCCATCAACATGTGTCCGCATCGTGGTTTAACTTCAAAAGAAAGTAATACTCTCGATATATTCTCACGAGGTCATTTCCATTTTAGCCTTATTCAGAATATCAAAGGGAAGGAATTAAGTCTTTTTTTTTGTTGATAGTGATGGTCCTGGCTACTGTCTCTTTAGAATGCAAAAATTTTAATCCTAAAAATTTTCATCTGTATCGATCTCAATGGTTGCAGAGATCAGGGGGGAAAATTTCTTCATGAATTATACAATGTATGCTAATGGGAATTTCTTTTTGGGGGAAGAAGTATCGAGCTAGTTTCCCTTCATGGTAACACCTTTTAGTTTTGTATTCTTTCTTTGCAGCCGAAACAATGTTATTTCGAAAGCTGTTGCATGGTGGATACTAATATGAGACGAAGTAATTTAGTTATCATGTCTGAGGATCTTGATTTAATATTTTAGGATCCCACTAGTAAATGCGGGGAGATAGTGTTACTTCTGTATGTTTTTGAAGAAATATGTTACAACATATAACAAAATGTTTTATATAAATAATATTCATGAAACAGAGAGAAAATATTTCGAAAAAAAACTTTCTTGGAACGAATAACAAGGTGACTGATGTTTATCGCTAAATAAACTAAAATAACAATATATATATATACATACATACTTCATTATATCTTTATGATTAGTAATATCATTATGATATCTTCATTATATCCTTATGACTTTTTCATGTAAGTTTTTATCCTAGTTTTTCCTAAAGCTTTTTTTAATATTCTTCTCTATGAGATAAAACTCATTGTTCCCTATTGATATTTTCATTTTATTTTACTGTCTGAGTTTAATCAACGTGCGATGGAAATATGACTAATTTTTCAACATGACTGTTTTTTTGTATTATGCCGAAAATTTTATGCTGTACGGGGAAGGTGGTACTATAAAGCAACTTAACCCTAATTATCTGGCCTACAGCTTTAGAAATCGTAATAGATATTCATTTTAGTCCAAAGACACTTTCTTTATCTTCAATTGTTCTGTTTCATCAAATCCAATTTCTTTTTTTTAGTTTTGTACGTAATGCAACTGCCTCACTTATTATTTTATTTTATTTTGTATGCATCCTTTATAAAGTATAGATTGCACGATAAGTATGTAACTTAAAAAGGCGTTTGATGCTAACTACCAGTTAAAGATGATTTAAACTTAAAACGTAGCTGGGAATTGTTTCGTAATTATAAATAACTAAAAACCGTATCAAAAGTTTAAGTTTTTATTCATAACATCAAGCCCCATAAAATTTGAAACGCATGAAAATTCTCGTGAAAGAGGCATGTATCACCCCATTTAATAATATGTACAAAACAGGTTTGGATATCCTAGCAAATAAGTTATTTTATTTCACAACCTATTTGTATTGCACATGAAACGGATCTGCTATGGTTCACATAGAAAATTACAAAGGGCTTCATCAAGAATATTGGCAAATTTTAAGCCCTTTGCAATCGAGAAAATAGCATCACAAATACTTCTACTCTGACGTAAGGGAGAGAGTTACTAATGCCTTCTCACGGATTAATTAATATTCTATGATGTGGTATATCTCTTAGGTTCGCACAATAAAGGATTATAAAAGGTTACACATAGTTATATAACTTCCAAAGGAGAAATATGCATCTTGTCTAAACACATCTATTAATCGGAGTTTCAAGTGAATTGGTGAAGTAACAAACAATGAGATAACACACATCGAGAGAAAATAAAACTTAAATAGAGGTCTAAGAATCGTTCTAAGTTAGAAATGATATTATCAAGAAGTAAATTCTTTAATAATAATTTTTTCGAATTATTTTTTGCTTAAAAGTATATATATATATATATGAAATAGACGATGACCGTTAAAATGTATTTCAAAATATGGGATTGATGAGGCAGTCTTGTGATTAATTAAAACTGGTTTATTATACATCTTGAACACATAAAGAAAGACAAGGACGACACAATACACACACAAAAACCAAACTGCAGCCGGCTACATGTTGAAGCAGACAAATAAAGAAGCGAGAAAAAGTCGGTTTCCAGGAATCTCAGTTTTTATAGGCGGCTCAAATCACATGATCTGAGTGGGTAGCTAGATGTAGTTTAAAATATTCTCGTTAGGCGGCTGGCTAATTTATTATTAAAATGTGGGTCCTGAAGGGATGGATCAGATAATTAAAAGATATTTAAAAGGATTATATTACTGGGATTATTACATTTATATATATATTTAAATAAGAATATTAAGCTTCTATCTCGTAACATAGTTTTTACACTAATTTTTTATGCGTTTTTGTAACATACTTTTTGTCAAATAAACTAGTTATAGATATGTGTTATTGTTCATAAAAACGATTGAAAACTACGATAACTAATACATGTATATACACTGCTGGCCATTCAAAATGCAACACCCTGAGGGAAGCATGCAAACCTCCTGAAATTTACATCATGCGGTGGTGGCAATGAAATAAAAAATCATTAGGACATTATATCTCAGGCACGCATCTCGGGTAAATATAGCGCCACCCTCAAGCTCTGTATAAGGAGAGAACAGATTTGGGCAGTTTGAAGTACATTTTTTTTTGTTTAAGCTTCTTACTTATGCCTTGTGGAAGACATCGAGCGTTTTTGATCTAAGACTTGAATTCGACCGAGGAAGAGTAATAGCCTATAGGATTTGCGGATTATCCTACAGAGAAATCGGTCATCGTGTTGGATGAAACCAAGCAACTGTGATGTGGATTACTGGATGAAGGAGAAAACGACGCTCCGACGGGGCCGTTCGTAACCACCTCGTTGCACCACTGCCCGTGATGACAGGCGGAGTATACCCATAGTAGTGATGGATTGCACAGCCACATCACGAACCATACCACAACATAATCAGTCTGCTACTCATCATTTGGTGTCCACTCATATCATTTGACGCCGTTTGCTGCAGAGTGAAATCTCCGCAAAGCATTCTTTGCTTCGTTTAACCTCGACTGAAAACCATAGGCGTTACGATGAACGGTTTGCACTGACAACGGAATGGAACGACAATTTGTTTACTGGCGAATAATGCTTCTGCCTGCAACATCACGATGATCGGTTTCGAGTTTGGAACAGTGGTGAAAGGTTGCTGAACTATTGCGTTTTACATCTCGCCCCCTACGCCCGGTACCGTGATTTGGGGCAATATTGTATTTCACTGCCACACCCTTTTAGTACGCATGACCGGTACACTGAATAGCCAGCGCTACATCTCTGAAGTGTTGGAGCGCGTGGTCCTTCTCTACATACCACGCTTACCATCAACTATATTCCTACAGGATAACGCGCGACCACACGTGGCGCGAAATGTTCAAGATTTTTTCTTTACCCATCAGATTGAATTGTTTTCTTGGCCTGCTTGTTTTCCCTAACTATCGCGAATCCAAAACGTATGGTCTCTGCTTGCACAACAACTGGCCTGCAATACACCACCCGCTGTTACATCAAATAAGCATTGACAAAATGTAGAAGCTGCATGGACTGCTGTACCTCAAGGTTTCATCCAAAGCTTCTTTGATTCTATACCGAGGCGTGTGGCAGCAGTTATAGCCAACAATGGCGAATACACTAACAACTAATTTTGTCATTATCCACAAGTCACAAGATACTGAATTTTAATCAATTGATCTCTGTACAACATGTTATCTGCCAAATACATTTCACTGTGATATGTCTAGTCCTCCTTGTATTTTGTGGGAGTACCAGTGTATATTATTTTACTAGTGCTTGTTAAAAATTCTGTATTACGTCTGATTGAGCTCAATGTATTTTCATAAAAAAGGAAAATTGCGAAAATTTTAAATAATCATTAAGGATGCACTTTGCATTTTTTAAAGGAAAAATGATTTTATCTGTTTGATTTTGAAGTTTATGTACATTCCAAAGTGTTACGATTAAATATTTTCTTTTTTTTTAAGCTGGCTCAGGTCATAAATATATATATAAACACATTGTGAAGATATAATTCAACAATTTAAATAAAAGATATAAATACTTTTCAAGTAATTTAAAATTACTTTTTAAGAATATCCACACACACACACACACATACACACACACAAACAATCAACTGAACTAAATTACATCATATCCAATAGGAACTCAATATGAAGCTACACTAAGGCTTTTGGCAACAGACTTCGCAATTTTTAATGTCGATCAACTAAGTGCCCCAAATTTTTTTTTTCACATCTAATAAGAAGTAACATAATAATGTTTCATTTCAGATGATTATTTGTTACATTTATGAAGATTGTGGGTAAGAAAAACATTACATGTAATATATTTTACAATGATTTTAGAATTCATAGCAAATGAAATAAATATGAAAACTGTCCAGACTCACAAGAGTTACAATGTTGAATTTTTTTATTTAGTAAACTTATTGATCTCTCAAATTGTGAGAAAAACTAAAATAAAGGTTTTCTTGAGAGGAGCAAACTATATTAAATACATTTAAGAGAAAGATTTAAATTTCACTGTGAAAACTTAAATCCAAATTGGAGATTTACCACGAGCAGCATCAGAGAAAATAAACACAGCATTTGTAATGTGTCTGTTACATTCTGACTTAGCTCAACCAACCTCTCTTGCAATTTCTCGTTATAATTTTATCTCTTAATGACTACTTAATGAGGAAATTCGTAAAAATCGAAAATTTCCATTTGAAAAATTGTCTATCTATTGTACATATTAGAGAAGGATTATCGATTTTCCATTGGAAAAGCCGAATAAACTGAATAGAATAAAAAAAATAAAGTTCTAAAAGCTAGAGAAAACTTAAAATTAATGAATTATCTAACACTAAAAAGTAAATTCTAATCAGAGAATTTTTTTTTAATTTGCACCATTCAAATTATTTTGCTAATATAATGTTCTCCACATAGCAGAAAGATAAAACAGATAAAATATAAATGCCAAGTAAAAGGAAAATCATAATCAGAACATGTATCAAAATGAAAAGATATGTTATTTTTCAAACTATGCTTGGCAGAAATGTCCATTCATGCACAAAACTGTGTGACAGAAAAATAAATTTTTCATTTGAATTTATACACGAAAAATTGAATATTTACTTCGTATTAAAATACGCGTTTTCAATGTAAAATATTCAAATAAGGAAAAAAAACCTTTATCATTTAACTGCAGTCAAAAAGGATATTATGAAAAATAATTGAAACTGATTTTGTTATATTCAATGTGAGTTTGGATTTCTTGTTTAAATTTATTCATATTGATAGGAAACATATAAAGAGAATTTGATAGAAAAATGTAATTTTTAAATTAGAATTAAATGGAAAACATATTCCATTCATATATATTTTAAAAAGATATAAGTTATAAACAGAATATGAGTTTTATTAATATGACATTTCTGATTATGGTACAATATCTATAGTAATATAAAAAAGAATAAAACAGATTGAATCTGTTAATTTCCATCAAATTTCTTTTTTCAAGTATAATCTAAGCTTTCAAATTTGACTGTTCTTCAGGAACAAATCCAGGAAATTCGGTTTAAATGTTCAGACTTATTTTTCGTGTAAGTAATAACTTTCCTTCAAGTTTTTAAAATAATTCCCGAAAATGAGAGATACTATACCGGCTTAAGTATTAATATATATGAAGCCTAATTGCATCGTAATAATGTAAAATTTATTTTAGAAATTAATCTCCGTAAAATTAAGGAATAATTTTACTGGATTTTAATGAATATTTTATTTTTTTAAGTGTGCTTAATTATTTTTCTTATTTTTGGTTTGATTAGTATAATGTTGGGACCAATCGTAATATATAAATATTTCTAATCCCTGGTTTGAAAACTTTTATATTTGAATAAATTCTACTTCACTGCTTTTTTGGAACTTTTCCAAATGTTTGTGCATTATTCTATAAAATCTCATTTTGTTCTTAAAATATTGGATATTGGCCACGACAATTCCTTTATTGTATAGTTTATGGATTGCAAGCAGGAATAAAACTGGTAGATGATGTTTCTTTATTTTAGCCCATGAAAATTAATATTTTTGACCAAATTATTTGACGCACATTATTAAGCCAGAGGCATTGCATTCAAGAATTCTTTGTTGTGAAGGAGGTTGTTAGATTATTTTACACAGTAATATTTATTTGTAAGAGTTCAAAAGGTAGTATGTCATATTTTCTTTGGATAAAGAAGATTAGTTTTGAAATATTACTGTTTAACTAAATAGTAAAAAGAATTAAAAAAGTATCTTTGATATTTCTTTAACAGGTGATTCTATCGTATATTTCTGAATATAGATCAATCCGCGTATAACAGAGAGTGCGTTTTTGTTTTCAAAAATATATCCTGTATTCAAATTTTGTATATAAGCCAATTTAAAAAAAATTAAAACTCACTGTGTCTTTTTCCTAAGGTAGCAGTTGAAGTTTGGGTCACCGAAAGAGCAGAAATTGTTATAAAAATAATCAATTTTATTTTGTTCAATCAATTTATAATCAATTGAGATTATAAACTGAGAAAGCAATTAAAATTAACTGTCTATCTTAAATTCGTAAGACAAATAACTAAACATCTAACGTAGTTTCATCCAATGGAAGAACACTTATAAAATCTTTCTTAGTTCAACTATATTCCAGTCTGCAACATCTTTTCTCTTTCATAAGAGCTTCCAAAATGTCACTTCGCAAATATTATTTCAATAACAGCGCAAAACTAATTCTAACACTCGCTTTGCTATGATTTGAATAGCACTAAAATTATCATGAAATCAAGTCATCTTTATGGAAGGTGGTTTTAAATTCAATCAAAATTTAAAGAAGTATTTCTACTAGATGATTTGTGCAAGGTCGCGAATAAAACCCATCTCAACTGTAATTTTTAAACCTGTTGCAGTAAGATCTATTTGCCGAACAGTGGAGTTTTTTCAAATCAAATTGTTATGAAGTAAAACAGCAGCGGCGATAGCTTAGTTCCTGATAATTCTATCTGAAGCTAACACATTTTTTCCACATTAATTTATTATCTCGTACACTATGTGTACTAATCGTACTTTCAGCACCATTTTCTTTTAATTGGAAAATGAACATGAAAGGAATACATTATACGGCACGTAAATGCTGCTCTGTTTTTCAGGCTCTGGATGAGAAGCTCGTTCATAATGATCATATACATTCAGACATTCTAAAGTGTATGAATTTTAAGAACTGTTGGAAAAATTATATTTAGGCATTGATTTTGAAGGATTTATA
Source organism: Trichonephila clavata (assembly GCA_019973975.1). Taxonomy (NCBI): domain Eukaryota; kingdom Metazoa; phylum Arthropoda; class Arachnida; order Araneae; family Nephilidae; genus Trichonephila; species Trichonephila clavata. The sequence continues at coordinate 16,089 of BMAO01039218.1, forward strand.
TCAGCGTCTCTAAACTGTGTATGAAGGTGTGCCCCCTTAGGAGGTGTGATAACCTTACGTGGAAGGCGCGATCATATCGAAAAAGCAAAAATAAAAGATTTAAAGTTACTATCAAATTTACTAAAAAGAAGCAAAACAAAATATGTTCTGACATAAATAAAAAGTAAAATGCCCATTAAAAATTGAATAAAATAAAATACATATTCCCATTGATATAAGAAACTTATGAGTATATCAGTACTGCTGAGAAAGTATTCGATAACTAATTTATCAACACAAAATAAAATACAAGTTTATAATTACTAGTGACTTCCAAGGGCATGTCATATACAAAATTTTATACTTATCTTGATAATTTGTCTGGTTTATAATTAGTCTCATTGTCGCTTTAGTGTCGAAGTACATAATTATTGCATTGAATACATACTTGTTGTACGAGGGGGGGGGGCGCAATGAAAATTATGACTGAAAATTGGGTGGCAAATATTGTAAGTTTGAGAAGAACTTATTTATATGACTTGTTTTCCTTTTAGAGTAAAAACTCCCTTTCAAAACACCAAATATATAAATATTTAAAATCGCTTACACATGGGTAGCTGAAAATACTTGAAAAACATTCCTATGCAATGTTTTTCTCCAAAATTAGCGGATCTTAATATAAGTCGACCCCAGTACTTTACCTACGAATTAGTTTAAAAATTCTCCTCATATACACAAAAATACAGAGTAATTGAATTCCCATTCCATTTAATCACAGTACGAGGCAGTTGATTATATGTGGAGGTATGTATTAAAGGAATTACAAACACATCCTATTTCATGGAAAATAGAGAATTACCACAAATGAAACTACCCACACAAAATAAATACATAAGTAATTGAAATGATTTTAAAAAGATTTATTGGCAGTGAAATCCAAGGAATGAAGATAATACATATTGATTCTAGAATGAACCCCACCCTTTTCCGGAGTCCAACTCCGGATCTTCCTGTACTACAACTCTGGTACAAATGAGGAACTATAGTGCGCTTCCTACGTGAATTATCACACAAAACCAGCTTCAATAAGCTGCACAACTCACTCCAAGACCTAGAAAGTTTACCAATGCTCAATTGTTTCCCCATTGTGCAACTTTCTTTACATTGCACACGATGAACAATTGCTCCATTTGTTACGCACATTTGGTCAATATATACCTATTTCCACCAAATGAACTGGTTCTTTTCCCCAAATTCAACATTCATATACTGGTTCAAATTTCGGTACTTTTCCTTAATGTGGCTCGATGAGAGACATGGGAAAAATATTCATAATAATAAATTATGCGGTGAAAAGGGACCGTATAAAAAATCGCACTTAGAAAATATGCAAATTATTTGCGAATTTTATGAGAAAATATTCTATAACAAAATAAGTAATTAAATTACACATGGAAACATTTAGGCTATCTTTGCATACATGGAGAAGTTTTCAAATACACATACATAATTTACTACTATTCATCGTAATCAAAGCGTTCATCTTCCTGTGATAAATAATTTCAAAATCGCTTTCGTCACTTGAAAACACAATTTCAATTGATTTATTTTTTGGTACCATAAAGAAAGAGATATGTTTTTGCAACGAATATTTGTTGGTCAGTTGCTTGTAAATGTCACGATAACTGGATATTCATAATCGTAGCTCTTTTTGAAATTTCATACTCCTTTCGGAATTGGTATCTTTCTTAAAAAAATGATTTTCCAACTTGTTCGAAAGCTGTATCCCTGATATACTTTATCCGCTCTCAAAGAATCAAGTTCTTCTTGCCGTCACATAATCTATCAAATTATTAATAATATCACTGTCATTGAAAGTTTCGTCTTCAATCAAGCAGTTGGCAGGTTGAGAGAAAGCAACTGAACGTGCATTTTCGGGATATTGTTTACAACAAATGAACAGAGCGTCTTGAAGTGTATATATGTACATTTAAGTGGCGTAAAATACATCCCGCAACTACAGACACGTGGGAGGGGAAAGGCATGACTAAAGTGAACCCAATTTGTAAAATATTAAAGGCAAAACCTGGTTTTGCAGGGGAGGCTAACATTGTCGTTATGCCACTGGTATATTGATAAGAAAACATTAGAGTGGCATGAAAACCGTTGAAATTCATATGCCGCATAAAAGAGATTACTCAGAAAACATCGCACAAAATAAAATTGCATAAAAAAGGACCACAGTAAAAACAGGTTCTACTTTTCATAATTTGCACATTGAACATAAAATAAAACTTGTTATTCTACTCTGTTTCTAGCAGTTATGAATGTTTTTGTAACGGTGTGCTGTAAAGCTTTTAGCTTATGAATATATTTCAATTATGATTAAGTATATAGATTGATCTTATCTCAAAGCGTGATAAACTCAAGTTCTGAATACTTAGTCAATTACATTCATAATAGAATGTGACATAAACATGTATACCACAATACTGATTAAACTCTTTCGTGCTCTGGGCGCGTTAAGTCATGAAAAATAAATCCAGTTTAATGTGTGTGTGTCTAAATCGAATTCATTGTGCGTGCTATAAAGTTGTCACGAAAAATGTTTTTCCGGTTTTCGAGCATTTGACTCACAGGATCAATGTTTTTTAATCTGAAAGACAATATTTTGATCAAAATTCGTTTGGTTCAAATGTGGTAACTATAACAAGGTTTTGAGATGCCAAATAACAAACGTGGTTTCGTTCTTTTTATGTCTAAAAATGTGTGGAAAGATTTATAAAAAATTAAATTAATTGATGTAAGCGGTTACACACACACACACACACACACACACACACACACACACACACACACACACACACACACACACACACACACACACACACACACCTACTCTTATATATATATATAATATATATATATATATTATATAGAGGTCTAATTTAAGATGTTGAAGAATAGTTTTTCGTTTTGGGTTCTCTCAGTATATGACAAACTCAAGAAGCAATAGTTATATTAAATTTTGATTTTTCCATGTAGAGATCATAGATCCACTGTTGTATATTTTGCTGATTGAATCGACAATAGTTGAGAAAAAACTAGATTTTTACTTATATCAATGCCATTTTTTTAAAAAAAATTTTAATCAGTTTTTGTATGTATACATTGACTTATTGTAAATTCCTATGAAAATTCCCTTTATCATTAGTGAATCTAATATTACATAAAAACGTTTTCTAATATTATAGTACAGTTGATTATTTTGCTGTACGTTTAGTAACCAACAGTTTTAGTATAATGACATATATTCATTAGCCTGTAGCACACATAACGAAAAAAAAAATTAATAGAGAATTTGCAAATAATACATTTTTGAAATTATATTGCTATGATTCTGATTTAGAAAATCATATCTGAAATAAAAAGAAATAATACAAATATAAATATAAACACACCAGCTTTGAATTATTTGGTTTATCATTGTGAATCTCATTTGGGACTCAGTTAATTCGGATTTAAATTCTTCCACTAAGAGAACATTGAATTTTATTTGTAAAGCATAACATATATGATTAAATGTATAAATTTTTATTAACATATTGGGACCTAAATTTCGATAGTTAAAAAATTCATTAAATTGAATTTACTACAGCCAAATAATAAGTATTTCAGATATCTGTAATTTTGCATCTATTTTAACCACTAGATTATAGATGTAACAAAGCAGAAACTTGTTCATTGATTTATTATAATTAAATACGACATTTTATCAATTAATGCATTTCAATAACAGTATTTATAATGAGTAAAATGGAAAATTTTGACATTTTAATAAAAAAAACCAAAGCAGATTTAGTTTCTTATAAATTAATGTCATTTTGCCTAGTAGAAATTTTAGAAATAATGTATAAAATGAAAGAAAGCATTAAAAAAAGTTTTACATTAGGAAAAATGAGTTCTATTTTTGTTTAAAAGCCCAACAATAGGCTGCGTAACCTATTATTATACATGTCAAGAAAATGTATATGATATATGAAGCGATATTAAATAAAGAGTTTCCGCTAATATTTTTTTATGATAATCTCTTTCCAAAAATTATACGTTTCAGCGCACGCAAGTTTTAGTTAGAAGAGAAATATTTTACTTTACTTTTTTCCCATAGAATCAAAACAAAAACCGAACGGATGTATTTAAATTTAATTACAGCATACAAATCCTTCATTTGGTTACAATTATTTTTCAATCAATCAAAAGAAAAACCAAGCGAATGCATTTAAAGTTAATTACCCCATACAAATCCTTTATTTTGTTGGAATCATTTCACAAGCTTTCTTTTTTACTTTTAAATTCATCTGTAATTCGTTATTTATTTTGAAAAAGGGAATGGTATTAATTCTGTATTATTGGGATTTGAATTGAAAAATAACTTATATAAATTATATTCATTCAAATATTTTCTATTATTAATGAACCAAACCTGAGTCATTACAATATTAATAATTTAGAAATAGAACAATATTTATTTGTATATTTAATATTATTGAATTATATATTAGGGATGAAGCTAATTGAATTTGCTTGGCAATGAAAAACAACTTTCAAACACATGTTTAAAATAGCTGTTTCATTTTTTGACAAACAGTTCGGGATTCATACAAGTTCACTAATACAGATTCATTACATTTTATTTATGTAGTAGTAGTTTTATAAAAGTTTAAAAATGGTCAAACGAGAATATGTTTGAAAGATACGGGTTTCTCTTTAATGAATATTACTTTAGACATAGCAAATAACGTAAGTTCGACAATATTTATTGCATATCTGCTGACATCAAGAAATAATTTGTCTGGATACATTTACAAGTCTTAAATTCTTTTTATTTTAATTTAGCTGGTTGGGTGGCATGATAGGCTGTCTCTGGCGTTCTGCAACTAAAGTTGCGGGTTCGACCCAGGTCCAAGTTGGTGTATTTTAATGATGCAGAAAATCGAAAGTGGCCTGTCGTATGATTATGTGGTATATAAAAGATCCCTAGAATATCTGTTTAACTTTGGTGCTGTAGGCAAAATTAAATCCTAGGTTCGAATCACCGGAGCTCAGATGCCTCACTCTCGGGAGGAAGCTGGGCGTCAAAATTACCTGCAGTGATTGGTGTCTGCCTATATGGTGCCGCACTAAAAAGAGATACCAACTCCAGGGAAATGTACCAGGTCTGCAATGGTAAAACACGAATCTCCAAGCCAATAGAAATGAATTCTTTTTTTTTCATATTTTTGTTCTGTTTGCATTTGGATTTGTTTTTTTTTTAATGAAAAGGCTGGGTTGTACAAATTATTCAATAGTATATAAGCTAACACTATATACTTTTTAATCTAGGTATTAATGTCAAAAAAATAATCAGTTGTAATAAATAACGCTTGTTCATGGAAATTTTGTACAATCGCCTTTCGGAAATAAAGAGCAATACAAATTTGAAATATTCTGAGTCAATTTGGAACTTTTTCTAAAATTATCGTTAAAAATAACATATAAGTTGGTGTCCTTTTTCAACATTACATTCCTTTTCCTAATCATTGAGTATAAGTTTTAATATTTTTCACATAGTGTTTAATCTTAAAATTTATAAATGACATATTTGTAATCATTCGGTATTTATGTTTCAGGAAATATTTTTGTTGCTGACTTAATTATAGCACAAATGTTACATTATTAAAATAATACTTTCTTTACACAAATTTCATTCCTAAATTGTATTCTTTTAATGTTTTCATCAAATTAAGATTTCATCTTTTAAAATTTATGGATTTTTTTTCAAATAAATATTTAAAGGTATAAAAATGCATATATTTTTGATACAACTCAAATAAAAATGCATTATTTTAACTTTACATAATAATTTTAAAAGCACTAAAGAATTTAAAAATAATACAAAACGAATGTAATTCCTTGTCAGTCGTTAATGTGAGAGACGAAAAAATGTCTTAAAAGTTTTATACCTTTGAAACTTATTTATAACAGAAACTACTCAATATGAAAACAATACACTGAAAGATTAATATAGGAAAATTATAATTATTAATTATTTTTATTATTATCAAAAATAAAAGTTTTAATAAAGTACCTGATAACTGAACAGTTGTTTTCACACATGTATGCGTGTGACCATGATGGCTAGCACGATGCCTAATAATTCGTTTACATTTAAAAGAATATGGCTATTTATATTTACAAAGTAATGTATGAAAGTACAAAAAGGAGAATATAGCCATACCTTAAAAACATAAAACCAAAAATCATTAGGAAAATCTCAAAGTATTTCAAAACTATTATTTATTTATTTTTTAATTAAAAAAAAACGCTTCATCTTTTCTTATTGTAATCCACAAGTATTGGATTATCGAAGAAATTATTAGGTTTTATTAATGCACCAAATGAAGGGTATTGGGAATTTGTATTTTTGGAATATGGTTAGATGACTAGAATGGTAACCGAAAGATTCACATCATCAGCTTTTTCAACAAATGATACCCTTAATAATCAGTTACATTTAACTATGTACATTAGGTTACATTTTCTCTCGTGAATTTGTTCTTCTAATATGCGTGAGACACAATATGTAGATGAATAAGGTCTAGAATTCAGAGCGTTAATTTCATAGCTTATATCCCAGACTATATATCTATTGCTGCAGTTACGTGCAACGCACAAAATTACATTGTAAACTAACTTCTCAACAAGGAAACACTGAATGTTTGATCAGCTTTGAATAATTTCTTCTAAATTTCAAGTGCCTCACAACTCAAATTTATACCATGCATCATGGAATGAAGTATGAGTTTTATTTTATATTGTAAAAAAATAAGATGTTGAAAGTAAATTTTCTGTCCAGAGTTACTCGTTTATTCTCTTTTCCTTTTATCTAAAATCATTTACTTTATAAGTCCTACTTACTTTATGGAATTACAAACCATTCGCAATTTCCACTACAACTTCATCGATAATACAGGAAACGAGAAATAGGAAGTATCATTAAAATCCTCACTGGACGGAATATTGTTCTATATATAATATATTCTCTCTAAGCTCAAACTTTAGAATTCCCTAGTAGTTTGGATACGTTTAGCATTAAAAAATCCTAAATCATGCCAAAAATATTATAAAAAAAATACTAAGAAGAGATGTAGTACCCAGGAAATTGGAAGGGGGGGGCGATCTTCATAACCGATCAAAATTTCCAAATAGAGCAGAGGAGGAGGAATCGAGTTTTACTTCAAAAGAAAGTAATATTCTCGCTTTCATGTGGTCATTTCCATTTTAGCGTTTTTCAGAATATCAAAAGGAAAAATTAACTCTTTTTTTTATCCGTTATAGATGTCTCTCGGCTCTCTGCTTAGGAAAAAAATGTGATTTGAAAATTTTTGTTACCTGTATCGATCATCACAGTTGCGGAAATCAGGAGAAAATTTCTTCAGGAATTATACAAAGTATGGTAAGGGGAACATTTTGAAAAAAAGTAGATAAATAGCTTTTTTATATACTTGTACATTTTGCTGTTGATTGATTCTGTTGTCTTTATTTGAAAATTAATTATGGATGGTTGTATACAACAAAATGATATAGCTATTATATTTTTGTATGTTGTGTGTTATCTATTTTAGAGTAATATATCTATTTTAGAGATTTTTTGGGATACTATACAATTTATCCCTAATTGTAATTTTTAATTTGAGTTGAGTAAAAACTAATTAAACTTATAATTTATATTTTTTCCCCACTTAAATATTTTACAAAATAAAATATTAACGATAAAAATTAGGCCTATATTTTATTTCTCACGCCACCTGATCGACAGAACATCAGATCAAGGTCCACGGAATTCATCGCGGCATGGCTAGATTGTTATGCCTATCGTTAGCCATAGCTTTGAGAACCATGCCAGTGACAGAACGATTTGCTTGTTTCCACCCAATTTTAAAGAACACCCTGTGGTAGTCAGGGACCTCCCTTTTCATCTAACCTCATGAGAGATCTTGCGGCTTGACAGCTATTTAGAGTACCCATGCACGAAGACCTCTACATTTACAAAACCCATGCATTCTCCGGGATTCAGAACCAGTCTTGACGCACAGCAGTCAGCTTCACTAACCCTATACCGGATGGGCGGCAGCCTATATTTTAACAACTTCTATATGATATTTCTTTGGAAAAACCAGTGTCCATGCTTCAATTTATGGAAGCATTATTCTCAATTACATACAGAGAAATAATTATCTAATTACTAAAACTAGAAACTCAATAATTACAAAAAAAAGTATATGATTATTAGTTTGAACATAATTATCCAAATAACTTTTTTCTATATTTTTATAAAAATAAATGCACTATTTTTTTAAACCCTTCCTTACCATATTTCTAGTTTGATAACTTTTTATCTAAATTTATATATGAAAACTTTATAATAGTTTCAGATTTTTACACATATGGCGCGAATACTATTGATACTAACTGGTTGATATTTTCATTTCAGTTCTGCACATATCCTCCATTTAAGTTCATTTGTTAGATTAGGTTTTTTATAAACTTTACTTTCGGGTTTTTTAGGCATGTTTTTAAATTTTCAGTTAAGTCTTTTCTTAAGCCTTCCAGGATCATGATCTCACATACATGATCATGCGTTTCTTATGTGTGATATATTCTGTCTTTATGTGTGCCCGCGGTATCATATATGTTATTGCGCTTCCTTGCTCTGAGGCCATGATCACACCACTGTGATTGAGTTTGGAACGTTTTTATATTATTAATTTTACAAAACTCTAGATGGTGCTTAAAGTCCATTTTTTCCGAATAATGTTTCAAAAAACTTGAACTTCAATATGTGATTTTGGCTCCGAGTTTTTTTTAAAAAAAATAGATCGGAGATTTTATTGAATGTAAACAACTGCCCATGTTTAGCTCTTTCGAGAGAATCGGGCATTTAAAGGTTCGCGATTTATTGCGCTCTGGATTTCTGTTTGTATTTGATAAAATGGAAAAAGATAAAAAACCTATTAGTTTATTGGGTATTATACATTACTAATAATAGTTTCTTTTTATTTATTTTTGGTTCGTATTTACAACACGATAATTTTTATTCTCAAAAACATTTGAAAATCAGATTTTTATATTACGAACACGATGATTTATTTTAACGAAAAATAATTGCTCTTATTGACTTTTTAATTAAGTAAGAATTAACGATTATTTGTTATTGTTGTCACGACCAGACTTGGCATAACCATAAGAACAGAATTCATGAAACTAATGGGATAATAAGAAAGTTATGAGCAATATAAGGATTAATTAAAAATTAAAAAACAAGATATATTACCTGTGTTATTTAAAATATTTGTATTAATTCAACTCACAGAAATTTGTCAAAATTTATGGTTTGGTATTTGCCAGATAGTACTTTATAAGTTTTGCGTCTTTTTCCTTTAACATCATGACCAAAAGAGAAAAAAAAAGTACTTTTTCAAAAAATGAAAACATTTTCTTTAAAATTCGCATTTTTTTTAAACTATAGGGAATTTTTAAAAGCTGTATATTCAGATATCATAAATGATAGTAAATTGTAGCGTATTTATATGAATTTTTAAATCAAATTAGGTTTATCAGTGCGTGCGTATACTCTCAAAACGTGTGGGCCTGGAAAAACGTTTCTTTCTCCTTTCGC
>BMAO01039219.1:0-36391 GCA_019973975.1 Trichonephila clavata
GCAGTAGCCATATAGCAGAAGCAACGGTAACTGAGGTTCAACGGTAGCTACGACAGCAGGCCGTCACGATAAGATAGTCATGAGGCGGAGGCGCATGTTGGTATGTGAAATGTTGATAGCAGCGATAGCAGCGCGATATAGAGCTGAGCAACGCAGAGATTGCTACGCGATGAGGCACGGCGAAGGAACACAATGGGCATAGGTATACGCGAAGGTGCTGCATGCTACGCGAAGGCACGTATGCCAGCCGTCGGCACGGAGACGCTGTACGTCATGTTGCTACAACATTGCTGACACGCGCCGCGATGGCACCGCACGAGAGACCAGCAGCGCAGGTCAGATCCGCAGAACGCGAATATGGAGGTGGCGGGACAGCGATGGTACGCAGGCGCAGCAAGACCAACGCGCCATACGCACAAGTCGCCGCAACGCGTACAGTTACATGCAGCAACAGGGTTAAATAGCAGCGGTCGGTACGAAGATGCGCCATAGCGATGCGTTGAGGTAGCTACAGCGCCGTTATGTCGTTGCGCGCCGTTGTCGCCAGACATAGCCAGCGCGCGTCACCGGCATACGGCGCGAGTAGCATGTACAGCATGTTGCCGCTGGTACGCGGCGATAACGTCATATGCGACGCCACGCGTATGCTACATGCCAGCCATGGCATCATATGCGAGGAAGCGCATGACTCGCGCAGGCGTTGTTCACGCCATGGTGATAGGCAGAGGCCGCCACGCCATGTTCATATTGTTCGCTGGCGAACGCATAGAGCGCCACCGCATCTACGAGCAACGCCAGTACGCCATGAGCGCAGCAGCGCTGCCGCGCACGGCAGCGTTGTCACAAGATGAGATGGCGCGTTGTTGTCCACTACGTCTGTCCACCACCAGTCACGTCCGCCGCCCAGCAGCCCACGGCGACGAGCATGCTGCCGCCGAACCACCGTCGGCGCACCATGTCGGCACGTCGCCCGTTCACCGCCGTCGCCACGCGTCGCGCGTTATAATGCAGACGAAGCATACATGGTATAACAGACATGCCATAACAGCAACAGCCAAACGAATGCTATACGTTGTTGCCGCGAGGCTGTTGCCAGCGCAGGCAGGTTACCACGGCGCGATACACCGCAGCCATATGAGGCACGGCACGCCAACGCTACGAGCATACGTTCAGCGCGCCGCTGGCAGAACTGGCCGCGAAAATAGAGTGTCGTATGCCAGCGGTGTCACCGTACAACGCGATATCGCGTACGCGCACCGTCGAATATTGTTGCATACGCATGCTGCAGCACGGCATGAGCCAGACAGCAGAGCGCGCATACGAGGCACACATAGAAACGGCGGAAGGCGTCCAGCACGGCTACAGCACGGCAGAAATACGTACGCCGTCCACGGCGACACATAACGCCGCCAACGCCATACGCACAACGCGCCATGGCGCGGCATGGCAGAGCCATGTCGCCGCGCCAACCGTCACATGGATGTCGCCAACGAACACGCACAGTCATACGCGAGCCTGTTCAGCGTTCATGCGTTCGCCGCATACGCGCCACGGCCGGCATAACGCCAAATATAATAGGTATACAGCGCCGCTTAGCGGTATATGTGCTGGCGAGCGCCAGCGTCAGGCTCATGAAATGCGATGTTCACCATGTTGCTCATACGCGACAGAGAGTGTTTAGCAGGTATTAAGGCGTTGTCGCGGCACGCGGCGTCATGCCAACAAAATATAGATAGTACGCGAGGCCGCGATGAGCAACACGGCGTCAAACAGTAGGCGTCACGAAGAGAAGGATACGCAGGCCGATGCCGTCATACGAGCATACCGTCGCCGCCGTTTGTTGGCAGCGTCGCAACGCGGCAATGCCACGGTCGTTGCATGCAGACAGCGCCAGAGCATGCAGAAGGTACATACAGAGCGCAGCAGGCGTTATGCCGGGAAGGCAGAGCGTGCGCCAGAATATGAATGCCAGTCCAAACACGCACAACGCGCCATCTGTTATAACGGACGTTACAGCTGCGTTGCCAGCACGTCGCCACGCAACACGTCTGCTGGCGCGCCTGCGCGCCATGACCATGTCACAAGAACAGAGTAGCGCCAGCACGGCGCAGTGAGTGCAAAACCGAACCCTGATGACGACTGAAAACCTGAATAGCGGTTGTCGAACTCATAACCGACAAGAAAACACGTCCAGTTCTAAAACGCGATTAACCGCCCAACCTGATTAAAACGTGTCAACCCTTCTCCGACAGATCACAGATCTGTCCTGATTCCGACCTGACGATCATTAACCTGATCCTGTTACACCATGATCCCGATCCCTATTCTAGGTTCTCATATCTATGATACACTGAAACTAACAACGTGACTTTCCATCCAGATCCCAATAATGAACTGAAATGAATCGACACTAAAGTATATTTACTATGAACCGTGATTCTGTTGTTAATATCTCCAGATTCCAAATAAAACCTCCAATAGTCCCACGAACCTTAACCATCTTGTCTGCACTAAAATTATTAGTGATACATCATAACCGATCTTAATCATGATCTTTAAACCGAACGATGATCATCAAAAGATCAACTGGAAGAAAACAAAAGTCCTGAGTGAGCCTGATGGCACAGGAAAGAACTGGAGGTTGACGAATCAAACCTTTGATGATCCCACAAAACTATCTTTCCATCTGATAAAGGATCACTGATCGACCCATCCAGATCTACATCTGACAGTGTGAAGGTCCATCCGACCACTGGTTCAGACCGAGAACCTGAAGTTAATGATCCAGAACCTTTTAATAGCACACAAAAGATGAACCCACGAGGCACATTGATGACACCAGAGCCTAGTAACCATCTATTGATTCGATATCTGCTGACGATAAAACCAGGCTTAAACCAAGAACGGTTGATGATTCTTATCCGAAACCCACGATCCGCCTATATAACCTTATTGAATTGAAACCGAACGACTTATCGAACCCAGGCCACAACAGAACCATCAGACAGGAGCGAGCTAAAGAAACAACCCATACATTTCTAGATTTCAAACTGAATGAATACTTTATAATCTTTAAAAAGAAATATACTTTAATTTTCATAAAATATGTACTGTTAAACGTTTTTCTTAAGAACAAAGACATGTTGCATGTAAATGTTAAAATTTTAATTTAAATAACTATGGTGCCAATTATTGTTTACTTATGGAACTTGTGTAAATATTTATGAAAATCAACTTTATAAGGTTTTCATATTTCCTAAGAAAATTATTATCGAAAATTAATTTTGACATAAGATGGACAAAATCACTCTTTGCTACATTTTACTGCACAAACTGTATTTTTCAAATGGTTTTACTATAATTCACTGTTAAAAGTGTTGTGTAACTAATATTGTTGATATTCAAAAGCAGACAATTGATTGCTTTAAACTAAAATAAAATATTAACTTTACTCTATTTCCCATCATATAAATATTACTTGCATTTAATTGTTCATACTACACAATTTTTAATGCTTTAGAAAGTCTTCACAACTGTGATGCAATTATAATGTATAAGGCCACCAGCTGAAAATCCCATCTACACTTCTTTAAGATCAACATTCAAGACTTTCAGGATGTTAATATTTATTTCATTCATCTTGGTTGAGGTTAATAGAAACACATATAAGCAACCTGAAAAGTATAATTATTAAAGCATTTATAAACAAATATATCAAAATCCATTACTGACAAAAATAACAACTTTTGTTTATACATCTACCATAAAAGACAATCACATTATATTATTACTTGAAGCACTACTTTCCTCATCACCATGAAATGTAAATATATGATGAAATACCTGTTTTATATACAGATTTTCTTTCGGGCTGTCTATTCTATAATAAAACGGCACAAATATTTCAAAATGATGAATAATTTATTATTAAGAATTATTTGCTACAAGTTAAAACATATTACTTACTTTAGTATGTAGTTTTGTTGTATTGTGATATGCTATTTAGTATCAATTATTCTATATATTTCATATTAAACAATTTACCTGCAAAGTATACATGTATTTTCAAATCAGAAGTTAAACAGTATAAATCAATTTTTGCCTACAATTTTATTATGAATGATAAAAATATACTCCCACTACTTTCCAAATTTGTGTGGGTAAATATTCAACTTGTGCAATGGAATCTCTATCCGCATGATTTTTAATTATATGTTTAATATACTAATAAAGTTTGTGACAAAATTAATATTTTGATAATTATTTCACTCTCATCTGATGTAAATATACAGCTAACTTCATTCTATAAACATAGCTAAATGTCTGGAAAACATAAACAACTCATAATTACAAGCATTTACTGCAAGCTAAAGATAAAGTTAATTTTTGCAAATAGTTTTGAATTGATAATGCTGACTTGGTTTTGAGTTTGAATGTTTTCTTTCTTGACAACCAAAAGAATATCCAGAGTTTTCCTTTTCATTTTATACTAATAGTTGGTTTAAATATTTACTGCTAGTAGCTGATTGGGAGGTAGGTACATGATGATCAGGTAAATACCCTTTAGGTAATTACTTTTACCTTCTTTTACTAAAATTGCATGTTGAGACAATTGTTCCTGAACTATTTTATAATAAACAATTTAACACTGATGTTAGAAGTTCAGTCTCTGGTTTTTCTTATGTTTCATATTCTTTGGTGAAGACCCCACACCACTTTCATCTGAGATATGAAAGAAGTACATATTCAACATTTTCAACAAATATGGAATCTCTCAAACAATCTTAAGAATAACTTAATATACATATTTTGGTGCATGGATTATCTGAGACTACATACCAGTTGAACATGATAATTTTACACACCTGTAATGGTATTTCGATCAAAATATACCTCTTTCAGAAATGCTACCACCTTTTTAACAACATAAAATAATATTTCATTAGTTCATGATTTTACAAACCAAGAATTTGTTGCCTGGTTATAAATATCTGTCAGAATCTTCAATCTATTTTGAAAATGGAAATAGGTTGTGAGGATATAAACTGAGTACCATTTAAAATTTATAATGTGCTAAATATAAAATATGTTGTATTTTCAACAAACTATCTGTTTGACAAAGTAATTTTCATTTAAAATACTGACATCCATGTAATAATAGATTAACAATATATTTTTATTAGCATACAGAAGTAGATGATGTGACTTATACTTATTAGTAGCTGAATTACACAATTATCATCAAAATATTTATTGAAAGCAGGCTGTCAGATGCAATTTAAAATTTTCCAATATTTGTTTATCTGATTGAACTTATTCTTCCAAATGACACTAGAGAAATTTCCTTCGCATTTCAAAATCGAAAACAAGATCATTAATCATTTCTCCAAGTGCAATATAAGTAATGGCAATTAATTTTTAACTGGCACCCTTTCTCAGAATGTTGAACATACCACATATTTCCTGTATTTAATGATTAGGTAATAATACGAGCACAGAGCAAAGCACTAGTCAAGCACAATTAAACTCTATTAACTGAATACGTATTCTAATACTGAAGATTTTCAATACCTATTTCAAGATTAGGCTTTAATGAATCATACAAGTTTATAAACCAGTTGAAATGCTTGATTATGAAAATATATTATGACTGGATCCCTTACTTTTATAAAGAGTGATTCTACCAAGATATTCATTAATTGAATATAGAATCTTTGCTATTTCATAACTATTTTTCTTTTATATGTCTAGAAGCCTACATGTTAGCAAATGTGTTAAATCTAAATCTACAATTTCACCTACAGATATGGAAGGTTAAGGAAAGTTAAATCTAAAACATTGTGTAGATCTTTACATGTGATTTGTATAAAGGTAAATAGATAATATATTCCAACAATGATTTTTCTACTTTAATTAAATAAAATGTATTTTCTTTATTAAGAATAGTGTTATTACCTTTGGTTGATCTCGTAGCAGGCACCTTTTACAAGAACACTTCAGAATTTGTATTTTATTATTATTCTTTACAATCATTTAAAATTTTAGCCAAACAATAAAATTTCTCATATTTACGCTAATTTTCTGTCAATAGAACTTTGATTTAACGACAAGAAAACGTTTTACACCACGAGATCCGCCAAGGGCAAATCACCCAGCAGAATAAAAATAATGAATCTACTACAATGGTAAATACCTGACATTTTAAACGTATTATTAAAACATTATAATCAAAGCATAAATTTTAATATTCATCGTGATCGGAGAATCGAGCTTTCACACTAGTTATTAGAAAGTCGATGAACGGAAAATATTAATTGATCAAAGCAAAGCACAAAATAAAAACTGTGTTTGTTAGCTTATGCTTCGTGGTTATGAAACTAGAGGTTTAGAATCTATTACTTGGTATTTTGTAGAATCAATTTATTTTAAAATTCTTCGACTTTTAATATGCTCATTTATCACCATTCATTGATGAATAAACTAATCACTATGATTAGGAGAACTTTTGAAGTGAAAACTTTTAGCGAAGTTGGGCACTCCTTTTTGTAGGGAAAATCTTATGGGTTCACGTCACCATGTTCGACTGGCGTAATGCGTACAGTGTGCTGTTCACTTTGAAACTTTTTGAGGTGAAATCTTGCAGTGTTCGCGTCACTGACATGCTTATAGCAGTATGTCTGGTAGATATACAGCTGACGCATAGTGTTTTCGTGTATTTCTTATAAGTGAAATTGAATGATTTAGTGAAAAGTTCAGTGTATATACTGCATTGCTCGTTAGATTCCGAGAATGGGCACATATTAATTGCTGCTTATATTTCACCTGAAAATGTATGTATAATGATATAAATAATCTTTTCAGTACCGATGATTTATACAAAGAAGGTTCTGAAATACTTAAAAAGATTACAGATATGATAACAAAATTGATAATTTATGGAGACTTAATATTAACTTTACAGATGATAAAATCTACCACTAATTGAATTTCTAAAATGAAGTAAATTTAAAAGTAATGACGAAACTCAAGTACTAAAATATAAAACATCGACTGATGCGTGTTTTTAAGACTCACACGCGCGATACTTAGATAAGCAAATTTGAAATCAAACACATTTCTTTTACTTGAATACTATGTTTATTGTATTCTTTTAGAACAAAATGAAATAATTGAAAAATTAAGTATTGTTTAAATTGATGATGAATGATGCAAACAATAAAATACTAAAGAAAATCAAGCATACTGAAATTTGGCAATTATCCATAAATAATATGATTTGTGGTTAATTGTTATTTCAATTGAATTATAAATATTTTATAATCTTGTACAGCCTAATATATTTTGAATAATAAAACTATAAACATGCAATTAGTTGTTGACCACAAGATGTGAAACTAGATTGATGTTGATAATTTAATTAAAACATTTAGCCCCAAATTTTAATACTAAAAGTTCTTAAGTTTTCACTTCTATCATAGTCTCATGCCAACTTTTTCATTTTATTGCTACATTGATATTTGTTGCAGGCTGTACAAAATGTACACTAAATTTAAGTACATGGACAATCTGAACACAATGGAGAATCTGTTTGTTTAAAAGAAAATAATATCATTTAATGGCAATTTCTTTGCCCAAATTAGTTAAAACTTCATTTCTATTTTTGTCATTGTGTATTCCATTTTAAGATGAGAAATATAACTATAATTTTTATGCCCTTTGCTCTTTCCATCTATCTGCTCAGCTTTTGTTGATAAAAATGTATGTAAATCTTCCCAAGAAAAACTTGCCATGAATAATATTAAGATCTGAGAGGTTTAGCTAATTTACAAACCTCTTCATTAATTTCCTTATTCCCTATGTGATCTGGCAAATTAAAATGAATGTAATTGATTGTTTATTTGAGACACTCTGTGACATTGAACTTAAATTAATATTATCGTACCAATTTTCATTAATATTATGATACTTTTAGAACTGATAAGCCAACTAATGGGATGAGAGCAGTTTTCTTGTTTCCAATTTTTAACGCAGTCCATATGATATTTCCGCTGTAAATGGAAATCATTTTCAGTATGTAATTTTGTCTTAACTTTTCTTGAGATTAAATTCATTGATGTTTGATTAGTGTTTTTAGAACCATCTGCTAAAATAATAATGCTGTTATTAAAGTTTGATTGGGTATAATCATTAAAACATATTTTGCACTATGATATCTTGAAGATTCTGTTTTGGAGCAAACAGTCAACATATAGATAAATTATTTTGTAGATATAGATTGAGGAGGAGGGAACTACTGAAGAAAATCTACTTTAGAAATATTGCAGTTCTGGAGCAGGTTGACTTTGAAAATATATCATTTTTCTATATCTATAAAATTATTATTTATATCCCAAAATAACCTGGCATTTGGTGACGACCTTAAAGCTATTTGTTTAATTACAACTTTTTGGACAAAGGAAATTGTTTGATATTGATACTACCAGACCATGATTTCGTTTTAAAACGTCTAACGGAGGAGACCTAGGCTAAACGTGTAATGCAGCATTGTAAATCTGTCGCATTTCATCTATTGCTATTGAAAAGGAAAAAGTTGACGGTATACTAGAACTGATTGTGGCATTAATAATATTTAAAAGAATGTCAGTTCTGTTGGCTTATTTTAGGGACATAATGTTTTGATTGTATTTAAATATTTAAATCTTTCTATTTGATAAATAAGGTTTTTCCAAGTGAAGCAAGATTATACCTAAGATTTTACATAATTTTACTTCGAAGAATAATGCATATTTTAAGTATAGAGGTATTGTGCTCTTTTCTGAAAAGTTGATTAAACTGGTTTTTGTATAGTAAATATTCCATTTTTACACCAGGCTGAAATTATCATTTAAAGATACTTGTAATTCGTTCATTGTTTTGTTCCAATTTGTTGGTTATATAAGAATATGTCGTCTGCATATACAGAAGATGGCTGTCAAGAATTTCAAAATGTCTGCCATAAATTAAGTAGGAAAGGGCCCAGATGCAACCCTGAGGTACAACATAATTATGTTGATTTCTTTGGATAAGAAATTTGAACCCATCGCAATTTCACTCAGAATATCCAACTTTTTAATTTAGAAAACTAGACCACTTGGCCCCACTGAAAGGATTTAATATTCAATGCTACTGAATAAAGTATTCTTGATGTTCTCCAGCCAATATAATATGTTGTAAAGTTGAAGAACTGTATTAATACTTGTGGGGTAAAACCACATGATGATTTACGTGAAAATTTTATTTTGAGGAAAGCTGAAATCTAATTATTCTGTAGAATCAATTTTCTTAGCACTCTACAACCAATAAAAGTAGAAATTAAAGGATATGATTGTTATTTCTTTGGGATTTGTAGATTTATGAATGGGGTGTACACTATGTGAACCAATCTTCTGAATTTGACTAAAAGAATTCAACTGTCACAATACTCAGGAGAAGATTATTGTTTCGATGGGAGGTGGGTTGATTTGAGATAATCATGCCCTGACTGTTTTTGACGAGATATTATTTAATTTTTAAAGAGAACGGTTTATTAATATCTACATTGGAATAAAATATTTTGATTACTATCATTGTTTTGTTTTCGTATTTTAAAACAATTGTTTGGGATTGTTCGTCGTTAGTATATGATTCCATTATTCTGGCCATGTTAACAAGAATAGTTCAATTATTCATTTTTGATTATCCGATTATTTTAAAATAATTTTAGAGAAGAAGTTTTGCCACATGTCTTTAAATAAAGTTTCTTTATACCTTTAATAGTTCACAAAGTTTAAATTTATTTCTTTATATTTATCCAGCCTTCTTGTTATATTTTCTTGCTTTCATGAATTTTTGTTTTAAATACCCGCATGCTGTTGTCCAATTATGGAGCCTTGAACTGATCTGTTTATTTCGATTCCTTAGATAAGATTTGGGATTCTAATTCTCTATAATATCTATATTTATATTTAAACTTAGCTTTTGTTGAATAAGATTAATAAATTTGTTCCAGTTTGTTTTTGTCTAAAATATTTGTTGTTGAGCTGTTTGTTTTTGTACTAATAGGGAATGGTCAGTTCCAAAATTATTTGTACTTGTGGCTCACGACAGACTCATAATTTAAATTTATAGACAGATAATGGCGATCTATATAGATGTAAAAATTCTGATGAATGAGATAAGCTACTTTATCGTTTAATAATATTAAGTCATTTTCTTAACTAAAATCTTCCTGAGACTCATTTTGAATTTTTGAACCCCATATTTTATGAGATGCTGAAATCTCCTAATATCAACCACATTATCTGGTATGATGCTATTTTTAACCACGTCTTTAAAGTTGGAATTTGGTGGGAGTGGGATGTAAATATTAAAATTTGATAGGAACTGTATCTATCTGAACTTCATCTATTAAAATTTCTAAGTCTTCAATTTCTGAGAATATTTTATTGATCTAATATCTTGTTTAAAACTGGAATATTAATCCCTCCTCTTCTGATTTCTATCGATTCGAATATATTATTATTGGGAATTGTGAAATTATTTGGTGTATCCAAGTTTCTTGATTATTAAATGCTTGCTTTTGAAAAATTATGAATATAATATCTGATTTTTGTTTTTGATTCCACGTGTTCCATTGGATAATATGTATGATTTAAATGGGAAAATGTGCAATACTATTTATCTAGTTTTAAATAATTAAAAAGCTGATTAATATAGATTTTTGAGAATAAGAAATTTTACATTTATCTACTTTATTTTGTCTAATAATTTAAATTATTTTCTTCTGATACGTTTTAGTCTTTTCGATTTTTCTATTTATTTTTCTATTGTTTTTAAAGTCGTCATCTTGTGAAAAATGTTATATTGGATGCAGTTTTTTTTAAAGAAGATTCTATTGCGTTCATCAAGGATGAAAATTTTGATTTATTTGAGTTACCATCGCATTTAGTTCTGCCGTAAAACGTTGTACAATTGTTTTAATTTCTTTTCAAATATGTTGTTATTTTCTTCCAATTTTAATTTTAATTTTGAAACTTTTTTTTATAAAGTTTATCTTCTCAGTTTGCTTATTATAAGTTATGGCGAGAATGAGGGTTTTTTTTTCTTTATAGAACTTTTCGACACTTCATTTCTCGATATTTGTTGCTTATTTTTATTTTTTAAGATTTTGAATTCCTCTTGATATATTTTTTACAACTTTTATCGTTAGATCCATGCTTTTCTCCACAACAGCTACATTTTTTGTATTTATTTCTTTACACCCGTTTTCAGAGTGGTTTAGTGAGCATACACGGCATTTAATTGAGCTTCTACAATATTTATTCATGTGACCAAATTTCCAACATTTAGTGCATTGTTTAGGTTTTTCGAAAAACAAGCTAGTTCTAAACATTTCAAACCCTATTGATACTCTTTCGGGGATCATGCATCCTATTTGGGTTACTTTAATTCTTTTGATAGGTTTGAATCCAGATTCTGTTTTTTTAGTGAATCGTTGTATGTCCAAGATTGCGCAATTGTTATTTTCTAGTTCCGATTTTATGTCATATATTGCGTATTCCGTGTCAATTCCCTGCAAAATGTAACTAGTACTTAGGCCAATAAAGGATAATCTAGAACTTATTTTAAAACCATTAATTTCTTTAATTTTTAATGTTTCTTTGGTGGTCACGCAGTTGTTTGTTTTGATTATGATTTCTGAATTTCTTGTTTTGCTTATACTCTGAATACTTTTCTTAATTGTGAAAGCTTTCATTATTATTTCTTTTAATTTAAGCGGATTACCACTCTGAAAGTTATTCTCCGATTTTAAGAAAATTGTAATATTCGGGCTCGTATTTAAATCCAACCTTTCCTCTCTCTCAAACCTGGCCAACAATTCCATATCAGTTAAATTACATCTATATTTATTTAATGGTATATCAGTACTTGTAGTCTCCACCTCCATTTTATTTTCTGGGTGAGAAAAATCACCCATTTTTTTTACCCTACTCCAACACTCTATTTTGAATTAATACACTAACTTGTGTAAGTTCTAAAATTAAGATAAATTTCTCCAAAGTTAGATGAAAAGTTATACTAAATAACTTTCAAAAAAAGAAAAAAAAAACTTAATGAGAAACGATCTCACCAATTCAGATCCACTTGAAATCACTCCCAAAAACGGTTGATTAAAAAAA
This sequence comes from Trichonephila clavata, assembly GCA_019973975.1. Lineage (NCBI taxonomy): Eukaryota > Metazoa > Arthropoda > Arachnida > Araneae > Nephilidae > Trichonephila > Trichonephila clavata. The sequence goes on from BMAO01039219.1 coordinate 12,198, forward strand.
ACCACGACAGTTCACATCCTATTCCAATCTCCACAACCATTCAAGGCCTTCCCAAATCATGTAGTTACAGTTACAGGCTTTGTAGGATATGGAGCAACAAAGACTATTATCAATGGGGTCGATTCATCACTAGAGGGCGCTGCAATCGTGGCCATTATCACGTGATTAACGACGTGCGATCATGTAAACAAATAACAGAGTTGATCGTATGACACTGTGGTTGCGTGCTAACTTTTGAATTTACAAACATTATTATTTTATATTCTTTGTAGTAGATTAAATAGTTTTAATATATTTTCTACTTTTTTAGTTTTTGTATTGTGACTAAATTATAAGTATAGTTTTAGTTTTTAGTGTTAGGTTTAACTTTAGTTTATACTTTTATCTTTTGGCTTCGAATTTTTGTATACTTTTAGGTTTAGTAATTATTTTTTATTAGTGTCAGCCACATTGTGATTAAAAAATTATGCAACGCTCTTTTGAACAAATTGCTTTTGGAAATTGGAGAAATCTACTAATATCACAAATCATCATGTAAGCGAGTTTTTCCGGGAAAAAAATTCACCCAGACTGTAAATAGGGAGTGGCTCGCCAAAACAAAAAATTGTTTTGACTACGGAAAAGTCAGCAAGAGCGATTAGTTAATACTTCGGCTGTTGAATAGGACTGCTAATCAACTTATTATGATGATTGGATAATAGGGATTCCACGTAAATGTATAACCGTTACCTGAATATATTGCTTATATGTATTTCTAGACACTGTTAGTTGTGTCTGAGTGTTGTGAAGACCTCCTGGGATTTAGTGAATTCTAGTGTTGTGGCGTTTCTAAGGATTGTTTTTAAACAATAAGAATTCATTGATCCTGATCCATTCTTTGTAGTTAAGCAAAGGTATTTATTTCTTACCGAATTTGTAACATTGATTATATTTTTTTACATAGAAACTTCTTGTAATTACAAAAAAGCTTGTGAATTTAACTGTTATTTTCTAATATTCATATAAAGTTTCCTTTTTTGCTGTCCTTGAAAATTCATTTCAGTATTATTGTTTGGATATCAAAGTTTTTAATGTTAATCATTCTTTTATTTTTTTTAAATTGTAAGGAAATATTTGTTTGGTTTACATCTATTGGACATTTTATATGCAATTCAATAACTCATAAGAAATAATTTGTAATAAAGAATAATCCAATAAAATTTAATCATTATTTCTAAAAATTATGTATTAACACGATTCCTTTCTTTAACTTACTTGTATAAGAGTATTTTCTTTTTTAAACTTTGAAGACTGTGTCTAAAGCGAAATTTCTAAAAGAAATTTCAAACCTTTGTAAATGATAATTACTATGTAAAGTCAGGTAATAAAAGCTGGCAAATGTGTTATTTCATTACAGATTCATCATATATATTTCGAAAGATCTTACTATGTCTTGGGAATTTTTATAGAACAGTTGTTTAAAAAATTAGTATACAATAACAATGTTTCAATTTTATATATCCATATTAATGCAAATAAAGATTGAAACTGACCAAAAAAAAAAACTCTTTTGGAATACATCTTAGAAAAAAATACTCTTCATAAGTACATAATGAAGCAATGTCACTGATACTTTCACTAGAATATGAAAAATACATTTTTTAAATTGCAATGAATTTCTTAGTGAAAAAAATAAAATTTTCACATGCTTCACTTGTATTATAATAATGTAATATTAAAATTAAATGTTGATAAATGATGCATGTTAAATAATTGTAATTACTAAAATAAACTAGCTAACAAAAATTTTGTATGCTTCTATATGTAAAAATTTTCATGAAAATAATTTAGCATGTTTCAAACAATTTCTAAAATTTTCCCCATATTTTAGTATGATTCATTCTTTTCCAAGGCGACAATAACTTATAAAAAAAAATTCAAACATTTGTAGGTGATAATTACTAAGACTAAAAGTGCTAAATGTTAGTATTTTATAACATATCTTTAAAGGCTTCACAATGTATTGGTACAAATCATACTATTTTAAGGCCAATGTCCTAAATATTTCAAAAACAATTTTTTGACATTTTCTTGTGGCTCATATCATTGAGAAGCTTGCCACCATATTTCATATCTGATAACAAATTAGTTTTAAAGATAGTTGAAGAGCTTAGGTTTTGGTTTCAGTTTCATTTTAAAGCAGTTTTCCACCCTTAAATTGAATTAAAAATATTTTTGAGTCCAATTAACTAATGCAGTGTGAAATGTTTAATTATTTTAGTTCTCATTTCTAAAAGCATTTCTGCTTGATTATGTTTTGAGTTGTCATAGCTACTTAATTAAGACTGTTTTCAAGGCTAGTTTTTGTTTTAAAAATAGTTTATATAACTTGGAAGCTTTATCATTAATTTTTTCTTATTCGTCCAAACGTTCTCAGGTTGTTGTGAGAAACAATATTTCGAAGAGATGGAACACTACTGAATATGATGTATCTAAAAAACAACCTCAGCTAATACTGCAATTAGACTTTTGAATTTTCAAGTATTGCGGATAAAACTGAATATTTCCATGATGTAATTAACTACATGATAATATATTGTAGTACTATATTTTAGTACTTTAAAGTTGTGCAGTGCAACTCAAACTTGCTAAACTGTGCCCTAATTTAAAACTGAAAAAAGGTTTTTTTACAAACCTGGTGATTTTTATAGCTAAAGTTAGTATCATTATTTTATACATAAATACTTTGTGTTTCAAACAATGCTGGTTTAAGCTCATTTCGAGCACTGGGTACAGAAGATCTACAATTTTTAATAACAAATTCAATACTTTTTTAAACTTGTCTTTGTGTAAAGTGCCTATAACATGTTGATCTACTTTTTAAAAATTATTACGCAATATTAAGGGAATGTTTCATCAGAAAAGGTGCCCTAATTTTCAGAAATTCAATTTAATTATCTTCAGTTTTAAATGTACTTTTCTTCTTATTGAATTACATATAATTTATAAAAATAGTATAATTTATCTATAAATAATAGATGGCTCCAAAATACAAGTTAAACTTGTAAAATATAAATTAGCATAATAGATTGAGTTAATATGAAAGTTTTTGAATATTAATAAATATTTATCCATGATGAAAATGAATTTTATTTTTACAACACAATAAATTGCGAAAAAAAGATAGAAAAAATTCAATACAATATATATATAAATGAATGGTTGCATAAAATTTCCATTCACAATTTCTACTGGTTATGTATCTTGACCAGGTATTGTATGTGTAGTTCATGCAAACTAAAAACTTATTTGGAAAAATGTATTGACATTTCATTATTTTGTTATTACTAATAAGTATCTAAAGTATCTTTTTATATATATTTATATTTACACTTAAAAAATGGAAGATAAAAAACATCAGAGAGAGAGAGAGGGAAAAAGATACAGAATTCTCACTCTGAAGTTAAATGTGTGGAAATATATAATTAAAGATTAAAATCAATATTATACATCAACAAGTTAAAGTTTATCATGAATAAATTGAGTTCCATTCTAATCATAATCAAAGTTTCTACTACTTATAAGCAAGATACTTAACTAATTATACCATTAGTTTACCAGAAAAATCCGAAATTTCAAGAAACTTTTCAGTTTCCCAAATTATACTCGAGCAAAATATTAAATTACTTCAAAGTTTGTCAAAGAAATGCTAAATCAGTACTCATACCATTCCAAAATTTGGAACTTATGTATTAAACTGCCAAATAATTTTGCCAAGCTAAAATACATCAAGAACTTTAAAAAATATTATTAATATTACTGCGTTCATGAGCTATGATGCCTATGAGCAGGAACAGTTCCAGTTATTGGCTGTATATTGCAACAACATCCCACAGAATCAAATGTCAATACATAAAGCCATATTTGGTTTCATGATCCTAGTTCTCAATAAATATACAATTGATGCAAGTACTCTTCTTGGGTCAATATTTGTAACTCAATGCAACAAATTTATTCAGGACTTATAAGCAGGATAATATCAATATACATGAGTCTTTTAGACTTTTATATTTATGTAAAAATAAATCTAATGATATAAAGCAAATCTAATCTATAATGATAAATCTTCTACAAATTGCGCAAATACCTATAAATGCTTATTTGTAATACATAGTAAAAAAAATTGTACATCTGTGTGATAGGTTTATAGCTCAGTCAAATTCTGAAAGACAAATGTTCTGCTAATAGATACCACACAAATGTATTACAATTATAAATTTTTTTGTAAAAGAATTATGGATTCAAAAATGACTTTTTTATTTTGATCATGTAAGAGTGAGCAGGACTTTTATGTTCCATATATGGACATAAACATATTCCATTATACACACATTTTTATTAAAAAATTTTAATGCCTTAATTTATTATCATATTTGGAATTCAATTCTCAATCAATCTTATCTTTTACCTAAAATAGCGCAGCGAGTAGACTTTCAAAATGTTGCATAACTTTTTTACATGTAATTTTACAAATGCTAAACGATAATTTTGACTTCAAATGTTTAAAAATTATACTTGATTCATCATCAAGTATAAACATTAATGAAGCTGTAGTAAATTAAAATATTTTTCCACTTCTATAGTGAATGCTTCTCGAAAATGTTTTTTCTTTTTTCCTATGATATTCTAAAATTATTAAGTAAAACAAATTTTTGATTTATATGTATGTATACTTGTTTTTGATACGACTTGTATCGTTACATATCAGATTTTTTAGTCTAATTTTAGATAATTAAATACTGAAGTACCTCTGTTAATTACGGTGAAGATGTGTAAAATAAGTAAAATTTAGATTAACTAAATATATGTTCTATTGTGTGTGTGTGTGTGTTGGACATACCTGTCCTTAATTTTACCAAAAACATATCAATGGGTTGCAAAATATTGTTTTGGGTGGACATTAAGGTATTTTCAATATTTAAAACATTGAATACACTAAAAAGTTCTCTTGCAATGAAACCCTCTGTTAAAGTTTCATATGCAAATCACTATTTGCAATGAATTTATTTTTCTGTACAATATCCTTTTGCTTCTATTCTGTTCTGTAAAAGGCAAGCTTATTCATGAAGGAATGGAAAGTGCTGGCCTTAATCAGAATGTAACGTTTACTATCCCTCTATTAAAAGAATTTTTTTTAATTTACATAATTATGCATGTATATGCAACTACTCATGAATTTTAAGCTTATAAAAATGTAAAATAAAAATAACATGAAACTTAAAATGTTAGTTGTAGTATAGTAAAATTGATAAGTAGAAATTTTCTTTTATCAGAACTGTTTTTTTTTAATATTGGGAAAAGTTAATGCAATCAATATTTTAAGAATATAGATAGATACTTGCTTCTCAATTTCTAAATGATCATGCTCTTCAGTATTGAACTGATTTATTCCCTGATTTCTGGAAAAATAGTGAAATATGAATCTCACAAATTATTAAAATATATTGTATGTTCTTCACCATACAGCATTATACATTAATGGATGCAAATTTTTTAAAGTGCATATGAACTTTGTTCATTTATTTGTATTTGTAAGTGTATTGTTCTGAAAATTACAAAACAATGACTTTGCTGAGCCAATTAAGTTTCAAATTTTTATATATCATGCTTGTTAAATTAGTGAAAATAATTATACAAAGGGATAAAAGAAAAAAATGTAGGTGAGATCAACTACATACTTACTCATCAGTTAGAAAACAATCAGAATAGGTCACAAAAGTAGTGAACAGTAGTGAACTTGTGAACAGTCTGTCTGTTACCAAATCGATGGTGGTGAAATAAAAAACATCGTCATTTATTAAATTTAAAATAAGGACTCAATTCCTTTGTCCATGGATTAGTGTATCTACTTCCTTGGTTTCGATTTCGCTTGTGGCACGAATCTTCACATACAAAAGTATCAGAGATAAGTGGATCATTTTTTTGTGCTTTTAATTTAACTTGAATTGTTTTATCAATTTCATACTTTATTTTGTTTTTCATCTTTTATGCTAAAATTAATTAATTGCATGTAATAATTTCTGATGAAATAAAATTCCTGTGATACAATTTATCAATATCATGCGTACTATAGATGAAAATGCCAAATTCTAATTAACTATATCATTACTGATTATTATAGCGCTTAATAATTGAATGTATATCTATTTTATTGTTTATTTAGTAATTTTGTTCTAAAACCTTGCACAATGTCGGAAGTAAATGCTGTAAAAATGCCATTATATAATACATCCGATCGCACTTTATGGTTTATTATGTGCGAGAGTGCACTCGCCTTAGGAACCCCAAAACCAATAACTGAGTCTTTAACCAAGTACACACACATTGACATAGTAGCTCATCTCCCTCCCAACACCGCGTCTTTAGCTCGCGATGCACCCAGATGCCACTTACACCTAAGCGTAAATAAAAAACGATGTCATATATCGTTCAGGGGAACCGTCGCAGCAGGAGATTTGGAAACTTCTTTCGGGGGAAGAATTAGGTTTTCGAAAACCTTCCAAACTACATCGAAACATGAAATGGCGCGCAGAATCTTTGAATGTTGACGATAAACTAATGATGGAATTATTTCTGCAGCATTTGCCGTTTTCGGTTCAAACAATTTTAGCTGCTGTTTCAGACCTCACTTTAGATAAAGACGCCGAAATTGCAGACAGAATTCTCGAAGTCTCTCCATCTCCTATTGAAACTTTTTCTGTTTCTAATAAAAAGGAACAGTCATTAGAATCTAAACTGTTACGTGAAATTGAAAAATTAAATAAAAGAATTGATCGCCTTTCAATCTCTCGTGGTCGCTCTCGGTACCGTCGGAACGAAAATTCCCGTGAAAGAAACATTTCGAATAAGTGTGATTTTTCGATTTTCTTGTTTCACAGGCGTTTCGGAAAAAAATGTAAGAGAATAAAATTGCTACAAACCATGCACATTGCAGGGAAACGAAACCAGCAAAGAATAATGGTGACTTATTCTTTGCCCAAGGCCATCGCCTGTTTATTCGAGACCGGATAACAAATATCTCCTTTCTGGTCGACACCGGATCTGACGTGTCTCTAATTCCTGCTAATGTCTATCAAAAAAGAATTGCTCCTCAACAAACCCTTTTTGCCGCGAATTCATTCATAATTAAGGGGGTCCGGCACTTCCATAGAAGCCCCATGTTAAATTACGTAAGTTTATGTACCTTTTTCTCAGAAACTACTTGCTTCTCTTAGATGAAATTTTTACAGTAGGTTATATGTACTATCAATAAGACTTTAATGGAGGGTTTTGTCTTTTTACTAAAAATTAAAATAATTATGAATTTTGTAAAAAAATGTCCTATTTCCCCCCCCTTTTAAAATTTAGCTTAGAAAGACGTTATCTAAAAAAGTTTGCTAGATATATCTTATCCCCTCCTTTAAAATATGTAAACATGTTGAAAATATACTTACTGAAAATTTGAGGACCCTACATTAACTAGTTTCTGAGAAAAAGGTACATAAAGGGGAAAATATTGCATTTTGAGAAAACAGGCTTTGAAGTAAAAATTTGTCATTTTTGTCGATTTACTTTCTTAATATTTTCCTGAAGCATATGAAACACTTTCTTTGCCCTCTGCTTTTACAAAAGACTCTTCTAATTTTCTTTTCTTCATTATTTTTAGCAATCTAGCCTTTTTTTGTATCTCAAAATGCCTTCGTTGGGCTACACGAATCCCACGTGAATCTAATTTTTTAAAGCATGACACACAATTAAAACCTAATTCAATACCACAATGTTTTAAAATGATTAATTTGGCTACATGGCCCATATTGAACTGTGCAATTGCCATATTTACCCCTAATTTTAGAGTTTTTAATTTCACAAACGTAGATTTTTGAATGACTGACCATATGCTATTATTAACTGGTTTTGAGACTTTCCATATAGACATTTTTTAATAACCTAGGGTCAGCTAAATCTCTAAAAATTGGCTTAATTTCATTCATGAGGGAAGATGGCACATGGGTATGCTTTTTATGATCATAATGCTTTTCGTTAAATTCAGTTTTTGCTTTTTGAAACTTGCCCCATGAATTTGTACCCGAGGGACACAATCTATGTTGAGGGCTGTCATTTGCAGATAAAAGATGGAAATAAACAGCCCAAACAGCAGTTTTCATGTTGTATAGATCATTGATAGTTTTTCTAATGGTCATACCATAATACCTCTGAATTTTGGAAATTAAAATGTCGATGAGTCGGTTGCGTCTACTTAGGATTCCTCATCTCTTAATTTTTTCCCTCTGTTTTTACTTTTGAGATCCAAAAAATGAGTGGCCATACGCGTTTGGATATGCCCAACACACTGTAATTTTTCCACTTGAGTGTCATAGAGATTCAAGGCAAGTATTGATGAAAAACCTCTTGAATCTCCATCACCCAAATATTTTGTGTAACGAATGCCATAACGAGCTTCGGATCTTTCGAATATCGCCGTTACACCTTTCGCTTCCATGCCTCCACTTGTTCCACGATAATTGGCAATACATGATGGTTCATGAACAGAATTAAATGCAGTTTTGCACCGACAATGTTCGAAAACACTTCAAAGTCAATAACTTTTCCAGTACCGACACTCTTAGCTGTATCAATACCATTGAGGGACTGGTATCCTCTTTTCTGCCAGGAACCATTTAAGGCAACAGCAATTCTACGGCTACCTTCTATTCGTGTTGCCTCCTCAACAGAATTTCTCATTGATTTTTCGCAGGTAAATTTAGAAGAGTCGAACAATAATTCTGTATAAGTACGGAATTTTTCAGGTGGCGACGGCAAGTTCATAAGTTTACAGAATGTTTCTGCAGCTGAACGACCTCTTCCAATAGATCTGAAAGCAAATACCAATCTGATATTTGAGTGGAAAAGTTTATTTTTATTCTTCAATTAAGTTGGCGTATGGAAACCATGCTTTTTTGCTCAAAAACTACAACACAGTTCCATGTAATACACAATTCCATCTCTTTTAGATGCTACTAATGAGATAGAATGGCCACAGTTTTTACAAATAGCAAAATTCAATAAAGCTCTATTCAATAAATTTAATTCTATTAAAATATTTTTTTTTCATTACTTCCTTCCATATCTTCATATAAACTGTTGTTTGAAATAAGTTTTTGTTTTGAAGCACTTTGAATAACAGTTTCTGTGCTGTCTGATGTGATAGCTGGAACATTTTGAGCATTCATTTTTTGAACGTCGACATTTTTGAGTTTTTTAAGTATTTTTTTAGATCTCCCTATAGTTTTTGTCGCTAATAAAATACTAATAAATAATTTAATGTAAAACGTGGATTAAAGCGAAAAAAAATCTGGATAAATAAATTAGAATTCACAATTAGCAAGTTCAAGTAAGAATAATCCCATTTAACAACAAACCAAACGAAAAAAAAATAACTGTGTTGAGTTGTCTTTTCCTTTCTTCAAAGAAAAATCGTTTTATTTATGTGTAAAAAAAAAGGTTATATTGGTTGTATACAAAACAAATCGCGCTGTCATCGAAAAATTAAGCATGATGAAAGAAAGGTGCTCTTAGAAGAGCACCTGTCACGCGCCAAGGAAAGTGGCTTCATTTAAAAAAAAAAAATACTTCAGATTATTGTATTTCCATATATCATATATCATTTTAAGTAGAAATGTTTAAACTTTTCAAAAATATGAAAAAGTCAAAATCGATCATTTTTCAAAATTTCATGTGTAACGTAACCCTTAACGTAACACATGGGCTGAAAAGTCCCGGGCCTAACAAAGAAAACACAGTTTTTTTGGTTCAAAATTAGCTTTATTCATCAACGTAATCTCCATCAAGAGCAACGCAATCATTCCAGCGCCGCTATAACATTTCAATACCACTTTTGTAGAACGATTTATCTTTTGCCTCAAAATAGGCCTCAGTTTCAGCGATAGCCTCTTCATTCGTGCGAAATCTTACCGGCGAGCATTTTTTTCAGGTCTGCGAACAGCCAGTAGTCGCATTGCTTCGCTCGAACGGTATTTTTTCCCATCAAGAAGCAGTGTAAAATTAAAACACGAAATTGTTTTTGATCCATTGTTCTGGAAATAACAAAAGTAGCGTCACTCTTAGTACAATAACTCACAAACTAATGAATAGAATATCATGAAACTTTGTGTGTGTGTGTGACAGCTGTCTTTTGAAGGTTAGTATTAACTGAAAAAAAGGTGACTGCAATAAAACTAGCGTCATCTATGTGTTAAGCCCGGGACTTTTCAGCCCATGTGTTATATGGACAGAAAACATTATTCTTAAATTTTAAATTACGAAGAGATTTTATGTGGACTTTTCTGATTGCGGATGTAAGTACACCAATTCTTGGTGCGGATTTCCTCCATTATTTTGCCACCACTCCTGTGGTGGCAAAACCCCGAAGATTGGCACCAGATCGCCTAAGAATTACAAAAACAGAATTTCAAAATCTGATGCATCTGGGACATTTACGACCTTCGAAAAGTAACTACGCTTCCCCACTTCATATGGTTCCTAAGAAAGGTACTTTAGATTGGAGACCTTTTGGTGATTACAGAGCTTAAAATCCTCAAACATTAAAAGATAAATACCCCATTCCTTCTATTGCTGATTTTACAGCAGAATTACATGACTCACAAGTTTTTAGTCGAATTGATCTAGTAAAAGCCTATTATATCAAATTCCTATTCACCCAGATGATATACTCAAAACGACAATTTGCACTCCGTTTGGTTTATTTGAGAGTACACGAATGCAATTTGGATTGTGTAACGCATCCGCAACGTTTTATAGATGATGTCACTCGTGCTTACCTGGAATTTACGCTTTTGTCGATGACATTTTAATTACATCTAAAAATCCCCAGGAACATTATCAACTTTTTAAAAAAAACCTATTTTCAAAACTAGATGAATACGGTCTATGCTTTAATGTATCTAAATGCATATTTGGTGCATCATCAATAGACTTTTTAAGTTTCAATCTGTCAGAAAATGGAATTACACCTCTACTTGATAAAGTAAAATGTATTCTAGATTTTCCTAAGCCAAACACATTAACATAATTACGTAGATTTTTGGGCATGTTTAACCTTTATATGTTCTATAGGTTAGGCCACACATATACTTACTCCCATTGTTCAGTTTCTAGAAGGGCATACAAATCAAAAGAAATCTCATTCTAGTGTTCGCAAATCACCCGAACATTAAAATGGAATGAAAACACAGAACAAGCTTTTCTTGCAGCGAAAAACGCTATAGCAGAAGCTACCTTTTTAAGACATCCTATTCCAGGGGCTCAATTGAGCCTGTGAGTGGACGCTTCAGATATTGCTATTGGAGGCACTTGATTTGAATTATTACAAGGGAAATGGGAACCAAAAGCCTTTTTCTCCATGAAACTTAACAAAAGTCGGCAAAAGTGGTCAACTTATGATAGGGAACTATTTTCAATTTATTCAGCTATAAGAAAATTCAAACATATGTTAGAAGGTAGAAACTTCATAATATACACTGACCAAAAGCCCCTAATTTATGATTTTAAACAAAACCCAAATAAACGTTCTCCTTTGCAATTACTCTACTTAGATTTAATTTCTCAATACTCTACCAACATTCAGCATGTGCAAGGTTCAGAGAACACAGTTGATGATGCTCTTTCTAGAATCGAAATTGATTCCATTACTAATTCTCCAAATTTAAATTTTAAAGAATTTGTGTTAGCATATAAAAATGATCCTGAGGTTCAAAAAATTCTACAGAATAATGAATCATTTCTTAAATTAGGGCTAAAACCATGCCAAACCTCAAATGGTAATTTGCTTTGTGATATTTCAACAGCAGTTCCACGTCCGTTTGTCCCTGCATCGTTTGGAAGAACAATATTCACACAACTATCTTCATAATCTTGCACATCCAGGGATAGCAGCTTCTACAAAACTCATCTGCTCTCCCTGCGTGTGGTCTGGCATGAGAAGCCAAATAAAGCAATGGGTCCGGTCAGAGGCGGATTAAGGTAGTTGGAGGCCCCTGGCGGTTGTGGCGGAATCTAAATAAGCCAGTAACAGGCTCCGGACAGGAGTGATCACTTTTGTCTAGCGGTAAGTTACGCGCTTACGAATCGGAAGGTACCGAGTTCAAATTATCCGATATTGGTGACCGGGACGTGATCCAGATATTGGTGACCTCGGCTGAAAAGAAAAACGCAAAATCTTCTGATCTGTCATGACGCCATCTACCTGCAAGAAGAGCAAGCAAAGTCATCAAAACTCCCTTGGCGCAGCAAAGTCGCCAGACTCACTTGGTGCAGCAAAGTCGCCGGACCCACTCTGCGCAGCAAAGTCGTCGGACCCTCTCGACGCCGCAAAGTCGTCAGACTCACTTGACGCAATAGTAGCAACTCCCACGCTCGCCATAACAACAAATATCTCGTTCGTTCGCCTATCCACCGAGTCATTGGTGGGGGAGTACTGTGGCGGAATCTAAATAAGCCAATAACAGCCTCCGGACAGGAGTGATCACTTTTGTCTAGCGGTAAGTTACGCGCTTACGAATCGAAAGGTACCGAGTTCAAACCATCCGATACGGTAAAAGGTTTGAGGCCCATGGGCTCAAGAGTCGAAAAACTAAAATAGTGAAAAGAGCCGTTTACTTTAAATTCTCAAAATAAAATGTATTGCTAATAATAAAGCTCAACGGTTAAAAAAAATCTCAACTGTATATAAAAAAAATAAAACCCTACTAAATAGCCTACAGTTTCGCTATACAAATATATTTCTCTTTGGCAAATTCATCAATTATTTTTGCCATATCTATTTTGTCCAAAACTTTTTGTTCTATATATAATATGGCCATATTGTTCAGTTTGCCTTTTCTGCCATAGTATTTCTTAAATTATTTTAACACGTTTTAAAACTGAAAAAGATCTTTCACCTGATGCGTTCGATAACGGTATAGTTAAAAATATTTTCAAAAGTATTTCTACATTAGGATTTCTCTTGCAACTCGATAAATTTCTAGTAATGGTTTTCATTTTATTTATTTCTGTTCTTTTCTTGATCCACAATTCATATAGTCAAAATTAAATGATTCAATATCGTCTTTGTAGATTTCCTTTAATTTTTGTGTTAGCTTTCTTTTTAATATACTGGGCTTTCACCAATGGTTATGGTAGGGAGTGTGCTAATTTCTTTGATTGATGGAGCACTCTCGAGGTTAATTCACACACCCTGACTGCAAACCAGTACGCCAGGCTTGCGATACAAACTGTTGCACTGCGATTTATAAACATCATTCAAGGGGTGTTTTCCATCAGGATATCGTGCTCCCTCATTCATGTTGAAATCCAACAGGCTCTATAGAGTGATGACGTGTTGAGTTGGCTTGCTAGATCACCAATCTTTTTCCAATCGAGCAGGAATGGGACAGCATTGAACGCAATGTCAGCTTCTTCCACAACCAGAATTAAACAACCTTATAATGACCGACCAAGAACAACAAGCATGCAATTCCATCCCACATACTGCTATCCGGTACCAGTACGACACGAGGCATGCACGTTTGCATTTAATTTTGTTGCGGTTATACCAGTTTTTAATGTATCCTTATTTCACATTCGAAATGGCTCTACTCTCGCTTGCATGAACCTGTGATCTTGAAACTTTAATCGATTTAATATGCTACCTATACATTTGTATAGGTAGTCTATTACCGATTTGTATTGCCGAAGTTTTATTAGTTGACAATATTTTTTACTTGGTGTTCGGATTTTTTTTTCGATCATTGCAAAATGTACCCGAGAGTAGTCAAGCACGCCTGTAAACTGAAAACGAACTTGTTTGATTTAAATAGCATTCATTTGCTTGAAATAAAATTTGGGCAAAAAAAAATAAATAAATGTGAAAAGTTTGTACAGATTGCAACAATACAGATATACAAGAAAAAGATGGCTAGGGTTGTGCTACACGACTCAAAAACAAGGAAATATCGCGCGGTTCAAGATCTTTTTTTTTTTTTTGCACGTTGAACTTATAAGTGGAATCCATCAAGCTTGGGGCTCCTCTACAGCTGGGGGGCCCTGGCAGTCGCCAGGTCTGCTACCCGCTTAAACCACCTCTGCCCATCTGTAGTGTCTGTGATGTACACCACGATATGTTACCTCCTGTTGGAAAATCTGCGAATTTTCAAATTCAGATTCCAAAAAGAAATGAATTTTAAGTCTAAAGTAACCATAACGGCACTGAAGAAAAAATATATGGCTGTTGTCAAGAGTGTTGAAATGTTCGAAGATTTGTTCTCCGCTCCCGCGTTATTTCTTGTGATGAAAAATTTTTGCACACTGTCGATAGCTATCATGGACATGATGTATATAAAAAACTGAACATCAAAATTATCTCTCGCTGGATGCATTCTTTTATTTCGCATTCATTTTTTGTTTCGTTAGGAATCTTAACAGTGTACGCAGGGAACATTCCCCTGGAACTGTCACGCATAAAAACAGTACTTTTAGGCATAATGTCGGAACAGTCTGGTCCAGAAGGATCAGTTTGTGTCGAAAAACAAGTCCAGTGTATTACACAAAGAGATGTCATAATTCTCACTGGTTGGAAGATATTTAATTTCGAACAGGATTTCTCTTAAAGTCATTGATCACTGTCATCGCTAAGCAGTGCTAATTTACCAATGGGGTCGATTCACGACTAGTCGTCGCCAAGTCAGAATCACATGACGAGTATACAAACATTTCCCCGGCCTTTGCTTTGGTGTGTAACGCACACACATTCCTATACTTGAACTGTTTATATCTTCTTTATGAAGTTTATTTCTGAAACTTTATTTATTTTTATTATGATTTTGCATTTTCCTTGTTTCATAATTAGGTAGGAATTAATTTTCGTAATTTTTTTAGTATAATTTTTGTTTTAGTTTAGTATATGTCATTTGATGTTAGTGGGCGAAGCCGGTGACTACTTGCAGTGTTTGTGTACATATATTTAATAGTCCTAGGTTATTTTTTTAGTATACTTATATTTAGTCCTTAGTATTTTTTTGGTAGATTATGTTTATTTACACACAATAATGATTTACAGTATAAAATTGAGACTACTGAATTTGGAAAAACTTCTCATAGGTTTCCAATTACTTATTCATAGATAGTGTATCACTCCATATAAATTCATACAATAGTTCAATATCTAAGAAACGTGTGTAGATATGAAATGGTCCCATTTTGAAATATTAATATTTATTCCTTTCATTGTCTGATTCCCTTAGTATTTATCAGCTACAAATATTTCATTTTTTTTTTAAATGCTGCCTCTATAATTTCTATTATAGAAGACCATGGAACATTTAGAAACATGAAATGCATGTAAACATAATTTTGGAAATGAATTGATAATAGGATTTGTCAGTAACATGGATATTTTTGTTTATTTAAAAAATTTATATCTATTTCTAATGTTTAAAAAGAGGTTTATACTTTTTGAGAGCAGAGTGTATAAAATAATATTTGGTTAATATGAAAGTTTTTGATTAAGAATTAGGAATTCTGTGATGGAAATGAAAATGCTTTCAACATCATTTAAAGTTTTTGGGTATCTGAAATAATCTAGTAATAAACATTTGATACATTTTATAGTCTGACTTCCTTTGTAATTATTACCCTTCAAAAGGTTATAATTTTTTTGGAAATACCTATCTTTAACATTCAGAAAGAAATGAATTGGACTTTTTTTAAAAATAAATTAAGAAACATATTTAGGCTTTTTAATAATTTTTTTTATAGTAAAACAAATTAAATTGTTTTCATGAAAATTTCTCGTATACAGAAGCAGAAAATTCTTATTGGACAAAGTTTTATTTAATAATCATACTCATTTTAATATACATCATTTACTGACACTTAATTTTAACATTACATAAACAAACCATTTCATGATCTGCTGTATAAATCAGACTCTGTGAATGTAACACTATACTATAAGTACAAAGAGAACAAATCGAGCCAATATTCGAATTGCATAATATACAATTATTAAACCTCAATTTTTATATGTTATTGATAATATCTAAAAAATTCTCTGGAAATCTTTTATAAATAAATAGCTTTTTCAATTTATTTGCAACAAAAGAGTATTAAATGTCCTCAACCCAAACAAATAAAATGATACAGTAAAAAAAAATTTAAGAAAATTATCTAAACTACAGATTTAATAGTTTAAAAAAGGTCAAATTACGCAGAATTTCTAAAATTTTCTCTCGCTTTATGTATCTTATTAGGTTTATGACAAAAAAACTTACATTTTTAAACACCGCCAAGTAATTAATAATAAACAAAAAATTTTGAAAATATTTTTTAAAGGTTTTTGTGAATTTTATTTATTCTGATTTGAACACTATCAAAATTAATTTTATCAAATTAATGCTTTTTTTTTTCCTTTTTCATATACATTTACAAAAGTAAGATCTGAAAAGGTCTTTTCTTGTTTACAAAGAAATTAATGGCAAAACTAGTTTTTAATACATTACTGATGACAAATTAATTCCCAAAGAAATAACAAAAGTTTCAATTGAGCTGAAACTTCTACACCGAATAAAAGTTTTAAGACCTAGATATATTTTAAGTTCTCATTATTCCATATTAGATTGCTTCAGAGCAATCAGCTCATAAAGTAAATAATGAAATTGTTCTTTTCTCTTAATTCATGTAACTGATATTCTACAGCTTCACAAAAAATGTGTACATAGTAAAAATACCCACAAAAAAAGAAATTTCATAAAAGGTATCTTAAAATTTCTTGCTTTTGAAGAAGGGCGAGATTTTATTCTCCTCAAATTTAAAAAAAAAATGCAATAAATTATGTACAATAAGTAAAAATAAGAGAAAAAGGGAAATAATGTTTTAATTTTTTTCAAAGGACATGTAATTGGGTTGTCTGCTATTTAAAATTAATTAAATGTTTAAGAAAAAGAACCTGCTATGTTAAATATATCACACATAGGAACTAGAAAGCAAAATCAGGATACTGCATAACATTTGTATAGGTTATTTAACATAAATAAAAATTTACTTTGAAGCATTTATATATCTGAAGACATCTGTCCAAAATTCTTTTAGAAGTTTCTTTTGTGAACACAAAAATTGTAGGAATCTCTGTTTTAGCTGGCGACGATTTCTAAATGGTTGGTATTGAAAACAAGCATATTCAAAGATCTCAGAATAAAATAACTAGCGAAGAGATGGTTTAAAATCTTTATGCTTCATCATTCTGAATCATGTTTACAAAACACTTGAATTTATACTGGGATATTATAAAAAAAATATTTTTTTCCTTCAATCATATTATCTTTTAGAGTGATCGAGCAACCATATATAGATAAAACGAAATTTTAGTGGGTATAATGCAGAAGCAAAATACTCGTAGCAATAATAAACAAAGTGTTAGGTCTGAATTAAGCGGGAAACAAATGTAAACATAGTCACACGCTATCCTCATCACGTGATCGTGACGTCACATGAATTGACCCCATTGGGTGTGACAGTAAGCAGTTCAGGTGGATCTTCAAGTGCATGCTCCAAAAATTGCTCTGCCTTTTAAATTTCTCTTAGAAAAAGAACAGTGTTGACTTATTATAGTACATTGAATAAAATTATGTTGAACTTATACAATATTTTTTACGACTATTTCTGCAATTGGAAATTTCATAAAATTGGAAACTTTTAATGTAAATATTTGGCAAAATTAAGCATAAAATCAAAGAAAAAAGTAACTGAATTCATTTGGTTCCTAAAGGATATGAAAACTACTTTAATATAATATCTTAAAATAAACAAGTTTTCTCGTTCGTTATAAGTTTCTACAAACTGCAAACTCTAAAGTTTCGAAAATAATTTCTGATATGAATGTTCTTAAATTATTCTCCTATAAATAACAATAAAAAATAAGTAATTTGTGTTCATTTTTATTTTTACTTAAGAATCCAAATTTACTGTCTTGTAACTAAATACTTATCAATAATGTGAATTTATTGTTATTATTTTTATCTAGACAAAAAAATTCAGAATGTTAAAGCTTTACAAATGCAAATATTTACGAGTATGGGTTTAATTTTATGTTCACAACGTTCGCGAAGAGTATAAACATCGAAAATAAAAATCGATGCAAGAAAAACCATTTTAAAATTATTATAATTAATATGCAAAAGATATGAATAGAAAAAAATATATTAATGAGGGTTATTCGTTTAAAAAAATGGATGAGTATTTAAAAATAAAAACATTGTATCATTTACACTTGTTTAAAATCATACCTTCACGCTGCTTTGATGTCAATCACAATATTTTCATGTATATTATTAAAGTATGCAACCGAGTTTTAAAATTGTAAAAATAAATTATTCATGCATTCGCCATGTGGTTAAACAAATACTTTTATATTAAAAAATGGCACACAATAAATAAATCATATTCAATTTACAAAAAGTTATTGTTTGCATAGTCGTATTCTTCGGTAACAATCAATAACAATGAATTACTAGAACGATATGGAAATACAATCGTAACGCGAAAGGTTTTTGTTGAAATCATCACAATTACAGTGTTACGTGATTTCAAATTACAGACGAAGAAACAAGAATTAAATAAAAGCTCTCAATTTTCTCATAAGCGAACTTTTTTTTTAACTTTGTGGTTTTTTCTCAATAATATAAAAAAAAAAAACTTAGATTAGTTTCCCTTCTCTTTTACAAGCATCACTGACATTTTTACTTGTTAGTATAAATGTTCTTTTACTAGAATTTGTGTTCAAAGATACTTGCATTTTTACTTCTTAGTAAATGCTCTTTTACTAGAATTTGTGTTCAAAGATACTTGCATTTTTACTTCTTAGTAAATGCTCTCTTACTAGAATTTGTGTTCAAAGATACTTGCATTTTTACTTCTTAGTAAATGCTCTTTTACTAGAATTTGTGTTCAAAGATACTTGCATTTTTACTTCTTAGTAAATGCTCTTTTACTAGAATTTGTGTTCAAAGATACTTGCATTTTTTATTATTATTTACATGAGTAACTCTGAATGTAGAAGCCCAGCGGCCGAATAGTAGCGTATCGTGCTTCCACGCCACGGGTCTGGGGTTCAAACCCCGGGCTGGGCAAGGCATAATCAGTCTTTCATCCCTTCAGTGGTTCAACAAATTGAGTTACAAACACTGAAGGGTTCACGTCATACTGATCACCTGACCGGAACAGCAGCTTATGCACCTCAGTGGCTAAGTTCACGAAAACTGAAATGGGCATAGAAGAGGGCTTGGTTCCCTCTTGGACTGTTTCACCACTGAGTTTATTTTGTTATTGTTGTTTCTAATCCCTCAGAGAGAGAGAGAGAGAGAGATCTAGCGGCAGCTAGATCAGATCCATGATGCCGTGAACTCTAGCGAAGTCAAGCACCAGTAGAGGACTTTCATAAACATCCGCCAGAGCGAACCCCAAGCAATCCAGGATGTGATCGGGGGATGCCGGCTTCAGATTGCATTTTTTGCATAATGAAAAGACTTTGCGTCCCGATTCAAATGTCATGTTTTTTAAATGTCCACTTATGAGTCTTGAGATGGCCGTTTGATCATTTCTGACACCTCCAAATTCTAACGCTTCACCCGGGGTCTTCCTGCTGAACCAAGGATGGGCGGGAGGGGTGATCCAGTCTTGTTTGACTGCTTTTTTCTTTATAGAGAAAATTTCTTTGTATGTTAATTTGTATTCCCGGTTGAGAGGCTCAGAACAACCTCTTTTAGCCAAGATGTCTGCAGCATCGTTCCCTTGGATGTTAACATGGGAGGGAATCCACTGAAAGTGGACTTCCCTTCCCTTGGCTAGATTTTTAAGATGGGTGATAATTTTTGTATCCCCCCGAAGTCGCCTACATTGCTCCAGTCCTGTAGATAATGAATTGAGCTCCGACTGTCAGTAAGGACCCAAATGTCATTAGAATTAGTGCCGTCAAGGATGGCCTTTAATCCTTCATTTATGGCAATTAGATCGCTTTTGAATACCGTGCAGTTTTCCGGGTTGCGTCTAGAAAGCTGGACTCAAAGACTTTTTATAAAGACACCCCTTCCAGCGTTGTTCAAATCGTCTTTACTGCCATCTGTATAAATCAAAATGTAATCACTCGGAATACCATCTATGACTTCCAGAGCCAACTGGCTTAGGTAATCGGGAGCATATCTGAGTTCTTGTTCGTGACGGACATAAGTTTAGTATGTGAAAGTAAACTCCGGGTAGGCCATCAATCGGGTTCACACAAGGTCCTAGAGAAGATCGCTCTACGGAATGGGAAATTATCTTCATATTGTCAGCCAAACTGAATGGGCTATTGCATAAAATAGCAGATACAAAAAAATCGCTTTTTTCTTTACAACTAACACAACATTGTATTATATACTTAGTTCACTAATTTTGGAAAAAATTGAGGATTTTGAAGAGGGATTTTGAGAGATAATAATTATATGTAATTTTTTTAACTCGGAAATTTTTTATTAATTTTTATCGGAAATATTTTGTGTTCGACATTTTTTGAATTTAAATATGTATGTGATCTTGAATTTAAGTCTACTTAAATCTATATAGATATACCGTATCAGCCCGAATATATCGGGATATTTTTTTGATTAATCATTTTTTTCCCTTAAAAGTTGCGTGCAATATTCGAGGTCCAGGTAATGGAATATTCCTTTTTTAATTTACTTCTTGTTACTTGCCCAATACTACCTAATTATTTTTTACGCTACTTAATTTATAATTGACATGAATGTGTCTGTGACCTTTATATTATAACATTCAATAAATGCTTATTTGACTTATTTTCTTTAAATTTTCTCTAACAAAAGTTAATGAATCACGTCAGTTCGGATTACTCTTTTCTAAATACTTTATGAAAAATTTCGACGTTGCATTACACTTGGGCTAGAACCATTTCGATATACTTTTACTTCTATACTTTGTACATATACTTTTTCCATTATACGCTTTCTTTTTATATTTAGGATGTGTTGGAGTGGCAAAGTAATATGGCAGGATTATAAAAATCAAACTTTATTTCCAACACAACAGTAACAACAAATAAATAAGTTCGAATATATATATTCCCTTCGTCAGAGTGGAATTCTGGCCGCGGCAACCAAGTGGTCTAGGCATCGGATCAGGGCTGGCGTGTCATGAGTTCGATCCCAGTACCACTAAAGACCCGAGATGCAGGGGAGCGATGCACGTAAATTCTATCGAGAGCTCAAACGTCCTCCCGTTGGTGTGGTAGTCAGGAGAGGGGGTGCCAGCTCAAGTGTCGTCCGCGTCACTTATCAAATATTCAAAATTACGCGGACCGTCGCACAGTGGTCATTTTTCCGATCTGTGGCGCACGGAAATTATTTTATACCTTTGAAATCTTCATAATTATATCTAATGATCAAAAATTGTAATAATTAATGTAAGTTGGTTATTCTCTTTTGTTTTTCACCAAAATATAAGGTGAATAGGGTCTTAACTAATTTGTGTCAAGTTTGAATTTGATCAAGAATAAATGGATGCTGAGGGGAACTAGTTTTTAAACAAGGATCTAAGGATATTAACAGAAGCAATAATTTGACACATGGGAGAATATATATAAGAAATAAAGCGGCATGTAAAAAAAATTAAATTGACATATTTAAGCAAATAGAATCAAACATAACAATGTACGTATACAATAAAGGTTAATACGTAGTGTTTAAAAGGACTCGGCACCCTTTAAGCATTTTTTTTAATTAATGTACTTAAAAATTATATTTTAGCATTTCATATAATGTTTCTATTTAAGAAAATGATACGAGATAAAATTTTGCACATATTATTCACAAAATTTTACAAATTTAATTTTTTTTTAAATTTGAAAATTTTTAAAATTATATTTTTTTGTGTTAATTAATTTTTTGTAATATTTCTAAGGATGTTTTATACACCTTTAAGGATCGATTTTACAAAATCTTAATCAATTTTGAAGAAAAAAATAAAAATGATATATATGCTAAAATTCAACCAAAAGCCTATTATCTCCCACATTTAAAATTTTTTGCTTCACGTAGTATCGAAATATTATATTTTTATGAAAAGCAAGTGTCAAAAACTAAAATTATAAAATTGTTACCCTGGCGAGTTTTTAGGTGTCTACCATGCATCAGCTTTAAACCTCGTGTTCAGTGATATAATGCTATTTTGGGTATCAAATTGTTTTAAAACATCTTCCTGAGCTTCGGCTAATCTGTATAAGGTGTGGTAAACAAGCGCTTGCATTGGAACCTCTGCTGATATTTCATCAATGACGATACCAGGAGGATAACAGTTAATTTTAGACTCCATAAGCTTATTATAGTTGGGATAAATATCAACGTGGAACTCTTTGCTATTTCCTTTTTTTCTATTATATTGGCCTTTTGACATTTTGGTGTCGACATAAAGAGTCAAGGCTTGGTCAGGAGTCATTTTTTTACCGATTCTGTCTGTTGGGCTAAGCATTTCTTCAGGCGAGTAGCACGTCTAGGTGAGCAAGTAGTCACTTGTTTCAAAATTAAGGCAGCATCTCTTTCTCTAGCTGCTTGCATTGACATTCTTGTTGCAAATGGTAGTTCTTGCTTGCTTGCTGAAGGGAACGTACTCTTTCCCTCTTTGCCGGGGCTTTGCATTCCCCGAATGATTTTGAGAGTCAACTTGAAGTTGATTTGGATGGTATAAATCTTACCCGCCCGACAACCTTAGCATCATTCAACTTGGAGAAGAACTTTTAATTTCTACGGCACCTCATTCACTGCACCCCCCACAAACGAGCAAAAATTTTTAATTAAAATTGCAGCTGATCCTCATATATATCAAAGCCCGTTGTAGTTCTAACAAAACTCAAAACAGTATTAGTTTTGCGCTTGGGATCTTGCTCTTTCTTCCACACATCGAATAAAGCACGCCGATAATACCATCGACCAACGCTGAAAAAAAATTCATAACTATGGGAGTAGCAGGAAGTAGCAGCTAAATTTGGTATTAAATTAAAGGTCTATATCTACTCTATGTGACTTAAGTGTTCCTGTGATCAATCTGTGTCAATCCCAAAAGTTCTAGTCCATTAAACACAAAAAAACAACATACGTTAGTAGAAGTTACATGCTGGGCTAATGTTACGTTTTTATAATATTTAATCGAACTTGAACATAATTTGAAAGTCAAATCAAGAAATTACTTATCCATGGCATGTATTTTCAAAAAAATCCCTCTAAAATCTGCAAAATCTTTTTCAGACGAAACGATTGAACTTCCGACTAGAAAACGAGGCTCGCAAGTGTTTCGTGTAGAAAAAAAACCCCCGATATATACCGATGGTTGTTGAAAATTTCCATTCGCATACTGAAAATAAAAATGTTTACCACATGTCTAGGGAACTTAAGAGGACCATAAATTGAGGATTGTTTTTTTATTTCCGCGCAATTTCATTTTTGGGGTTTCCGTGCGCCAGATCGGAAAAACTGACCACTGTGCGTCGCCAGGAGCCCTCGTGTTTTGCTTGGTGGTGCTACGTTAATATTCACTCACTCAGAGTGGAATTCTGGGATGATAGAAGAAATGCCAGAAGACATTTCTTCCGACCAATGAGATTCAAGAGCCAATAAGATGCAAGAAATTGGAAAATGGCGGCGATGGAGGATGACGTGTTTTTTGATGCTCTTCAAAAACATTGCTCGATTATCGAATCTGCGCTTCTGTCAAAATGTAATATGAACCATCAGGTGCGTGAAGAGGCCAGGCAAGCCTTGGGTGAGTTGAAATCCTCTATTTACAAGAATTTTGAAAGAGTAAAGGCAGCTAGTTTTTTAGAAGCATGTAAACAAAGCTTGAAGGAAGCCATTGCAACCCAAGTTACGCCAGTGTCGTAGCCCCAAAAGAAAAGGAAAAGTCTTTCAATTATTGTCTAGTTGTAGACTCAGATAATTGCTCTTCTGACGATGTAAGGAAAATTATTAAGTTGAAAATAAACCCAGCGGAATCTAAATTAGGTGTATGTGACTTAAAAAATATAAGAGGAAACAAACTACTCGTTAAATGTTTTTCTGAAAATGATCGAAACCGACTTTTGA
>BMAO01039221.1:0-20630 GCA_019973975.1 Trichonephila clavata
CCCAAACAAATATTCCTCGCACAACAATGTTACTGGTATTAACTGGCCCAACAATGTTACTGATATGCAGCCACTTGGGATCTGAATAATTATTAATACGCTTGTGCGTAACATTTTAATTTTGAATGTAATGTTACTAACGAGTTGATTTATAAATTTAAGTTAAAAAATACATTTATAACGGAAATAAATCAAGCCGAACATAATTATTACACAGCCCGGATAGCAGTGACTTAAAATATTTGTTAAAATGAACTTTAAATTGTCTTTAAAGGTTCGAAATCGTAAAAATGACTTAAATTACTATTCAAAATCACGTTTATCTCAACCGTTACCTGGATATCTATTTATCTTTGATATATGCAAATAATTTTATAAATTAATGACAATAGTTCTAAGTAAAATAATGATTTTACCATGCTTTTATCAATTCGCTTTCTTGTCTGTCTGCGTCGAAATTCGTAATTGATTTTAAACAAACTTCCCGATGAGCTAGAGACTTGAAATTTAGAACATAGCTCAGAAGTGGATGACAATGTATAAAAATGGTTATAAAAACTGGTACATAAAAATTTTTTTTATCAAGAAAATTATTTTTATCTGTGGATAGCAATGTACCAAATACTCATGCAAACAATCTTTATTATACACAAATATGTTTCAGAATATTATTGTATTATTTAAATACCACCTGTGTGTGTGAAGCGTTTAATTAATATGATACGGTACACATAAATAAAATATTTAAAAGTGCCAAAATTTGCTTGAAGATAACCAAAATAATTCTATAATGACCAGAAATTGTTTCCGATTTCCGAAAAAGGAGTACAAATGCAAGATGACTGAATATGTTAGAAAATTACTGCAATTTATATATTTATTTATTTAGCTTGAGTTTATGCACAAGTTAACAATGTGTGCAACAAATATATTAAAGATGACATCGCATCAGCAATCTATGGTAAATATTTATACTGGCAATAAGGAAAAGCGTTGGAATGTTTATACTATCTTTCTTTTACAATTTATGACAAAGAAAACACATCCGACCTTGAACGAACTTGTTACATTAAACAATAAAATTTATAGGAAGTCAGCTACTGATTTTAAATGTATTAAAATCCTGTCGCTTAAATATTTCTTCCGGTAAAAAAAATAACTACAGCAATTTTCATTTACATTTTATTTTTCTAGTTGAAAAAATTTGGAAAATATATTTGATTTAAATTTAACTAAACCTGTCCAAAGTGAAGAACTTTATTTGATGTTTTATGGCTTGTGCTGTTTCATTTTTATATATATATATATAAAGAAAACAAAGGCATTAAATGTATCTAAGTTGTAAAAGAGGTCACCCAACCATTCTTAAAGGTTTTTGTGTATATAAATGTGGTTTATTAGCTATAAACTGAGTCTCCTTCAAGGAATATTAGAGTAACCTTGATTTGAATTTAGTTGTTTAATTTTCCTTTTGTACATCACTAATCAGCTATCGTAATTTTGCAATTCTAATATTTCAAAGCCAGTATTTGATTCAAAGTATCTTTGGCAAACTGTACTGTGACGGATCTCTGATATAACATTTAATACTTAATTATACAAAAAATAGAATCAGATTATTATTTTAGCAAAATATTCATGGAAAGCATAAACGTTAGCATCTACCATAGAATTGTAATGTTATGTGCTCAATATATATGCAGAGGAGAATTATTCATATATCTCTCTTCCGTACCTAACTTTCTCCAACTTTATGAAGAACATTCTATTTAAGTTCTCTTGTATTATTTACATTTGTGATAATATATGCTGTATTCCATAAAAAAGTGTTAAACAACGCACATAATGCAGTATAACATATAATTTATCATGATATAAATATCTGAAATTAATATCTAGTTTCTGACTGTTAAAAAGAAAATTATGAATTAAAATAAAGGGACCGAAGATATAAACTTATATATAATAAATATTTGAAAATAATTGATTTAAAAATGTATAAAATTTGTGATTTTATTGGTGAGAATTACAATTTACAATGCATGTGTTTTCTTATGTGAGTTTCTTTATTCATATTTTTCCATTCTTAATTTTGTATATTATCAGCAATTTTTATACACACATTCCTGTTATTTCAAGTATTCTTAATCATTCGTTACGATTATTTAACTGTTATCTGATCCTTATAAATTTGTATCCAAATGTAATTTATTTGAAATTTTTTAAGGTATCCGACTACTTCCAAACCATAATTTTGCAAAAGCGTGCAAACGAATATTTCTTTCAATATTTAGTATATTAAGTGTCACTTAGATTAGAATACACGTATAAAATTGTTTAAAAATAATATTACAATAAAAATAATTTAAATGCAATTTTTTGGTAAAAACTGAACTTAGAATTACCTGTTTTCAAAACATTCTCCTTTTATGAAAAATGCTTCTGCAATGATATTATTTTGCTTATATATAGCTAAGACTTCCAGAGAACCTGAACTAGGAATTTTGAAAGATTCACATTATTTTTAAAGTTATTACCAATTAAAATAATTACTGGTTTTTTAAAAAAATTTATCCATTCTGGTATACTAAAATATGTGGATACATCCACTTCTAAGTTATATAGTTCAAAAATCCTGGTTTAAGCTCTGTACAGAGATCTGCGCTATATATAGGCAAAATATTATCATTTTAGAAACATTTCCCATAAAAAGAGAATTCTTTGAAAATGTGTAATTCTATGTTCATTTTTTGCCAAAATGTTGCATTCAAATATTTTTTTATTGTAAAAATAGTTTTAAAACTATTTTATATTTGTATTCTAATCTATAAATGGCTCTAAATATTAAAAAATATATATTCGTTTGTGTGCTTTAATAAAATCGAGGTTTCGAACATAGTTAAATTGACTTAACTTAAATTGATTATTCAAGACTTTTCAGAATGAAATAAACTTCTTAATGAATTTTCAAGATTCTCAGATAAAATTTTGCCAGATACAGTTTATTCGAAGATACTGTTAGTTTTTTATATATTTATTTTTAAAAAAAACTTTACAAAATTAAAGTTTTTTACAATTTTTTGCAAGAACTATAAAGTTTATATTATTATATATTTTTAAAAAAAAATATGAGTATTCACTTTTTGATTGATACAGAAAATTGTGACCAACATGATCTTGTATTGTTTAAATTCTAGAAAACAAAAAATGATTTTTACACATTTAGAATGAAATATTCCATAATATTTAAATAACCATGTCATTTATAAAATACACTAAATTAAGCAAATTTTCAAATGGAACCTATTTTAAAATTAACAAATGAAGAGTAAAACAGTTTTACGTTAACCTTTTCATCACCTGCATAATATTATAAAATTCTACAAATATCATTGAAGTTATTTTTCAGAGAGTTTCTTCACTAAAGTTCTGGAAAAATAACTCTATTTGAAGAAGAAAAAGGAATTTGCTTTGGTGCGAGAGATCGTTAAAACAGTTTCGAAAATTATTAGAGATTATGAAAGAGTCAGCCTTGAACCCGAAAGGTTAACCAGAAATTAACTAAATTCCTAGTTTTTACAAGTGGAAGTTGGATTCTAGTTAATTTTTTGCTGTTGGGACTTGCTCAAACGAGGAAGTGAATGACATACTTGTGGGTACTTCGAAACCGTGCTTTGATTGGTCTGGTTTGATCTGTGCTCTGATTGGAACTTGTTCCAACAGGTAATACCCGAGTCGAATTCAGGTATAAAATGGAAGGCTGTCAGCATCCTGAGCATCTTCATCCCATCACTGCTCTTGGGACTCTTCGCATTGTGGTGAGTTAATGGTTCTCTTTTCCCTCTTATTTTCTTTTCGTCTCTTTATAGATATAAATTTCTAAAGGTATTTTTAAGCTCGTTTCATCCAAAACGAACAGTTTTCTAAGTGCACTTTCTTAGAACTTGTAAGAAGTTTGTGTAATACTATGGATTCTTGAGTTAGTGTGGAAATAAATTTCAGTTCTCTGAGGTATAAATTAAGATGGATTTGATGTTGTTCAATGATATCACTTGATTTTGCTCTAAGTATGGAGTTTTCTTATTCTACTTTCCTTTCTCGAAAGTAGACACAAAGTGCAAAGTTGGGAGAATCTCTATGCTTCTACGTATCCCATAAGGAGACTTTGATTTTGCCACTTGCTATTTAGATAGAATTATTTAAAAGCATTTTATTCGATCTAATAATATCGGACTCGACAGTTACAATATTTATTTTTATATACTCTTTCTTAATGAATATATAAGAAATTAGAATATATTTATGCATTTACTTGAGTGTAAAAGTGGTTCTTTAAGTTCCTTCCTTTAGAATTGCCACTTATTTTAAAGACTTTTTGGAGTTATGATGGTACTAAATTTTAGCGAAACTGAAAGCAATAGATGATATTCTAAATTTCTTTGAAAGGGTTTTAAAAGATACAGAATTATACAGCAATCACTTAATTCACGTAAAGGTGAAAGAACTTAAACAACAATGAGTTTTACAAAGAGTTTGGAAGCTTTGCGCATTTTTTCATTAAATTAGGTATTTTTAGATTTTTGAATGAGTGCTTCTGTAAAAAGGAAAAGGTTCTTGCTTAGAAAATGAATTATCTTAACGGGGTTCATCCGGCACATGAAATTTTGAAAAATGATCGATTTTGACTTTTTTATAATTTTGAAACGTTTAAACATTTCTGCTTAAAATGATATATGATACATGGAAATATAATAATTAAAAGTATTTTTTATTTATTTTTTAAAAGTAAGCCACTTTCTTTGACGCGTGACAGGTGCTCCTCGAGGAGCACCTGTCTTTCATCATGCTTAATTTTTTGATAACAGCGTGATTTTTGGGTCTATACAATTAGTATAACCTTTTTTTTTACGCATAAATAAAACGATTTTTCTTTGAATTAAGGAAAAGACAACTCAACATAGTTATTGTTTTTCGTTTGGTTTGTTGTAAAATGGGATTATTCTTGTTTGAACTTGTTAATTGTGAATTCTAATTTATTTATCCAGATTTTTTTTCTGTTTAATCCCCGTTTTATATTAAATTATTTATCAGTATTTTATTAACGACAAAATTATGGGAGATCTAAAAAAATATTTAAAAACTCAAAAATGTCGGCGTTTAAAAAATATTGCTCAAAATGTTTCGCTATCACATCACACAGCACAGAAACTGTTATTCAAAGTGCTTCAAAACGAAAACTTATTTCAAACAACAGTTAATATGAAGATATGGAAGGAAGTAATGAAAAAAATGTTTTAATAGAATTAATTTATTTGAATAAAGCTTTATTGAACTTTGTTGTTTGTAAAAACTGTGGCCATTCCATCTCATTGAAGGCTTCTAATGTTTACTGTGATATTTACTGAAAATGATCGGAGGGGGGGGGGTAGGTCAATGGGTATAAAATTACATTTCCATAATTAATTTTAACTGCTTAGGCATTAGATCAAGAATAGATTTTTCATCAAGCCGAAATATATCTTTAAGAAATAAATTACCAATAAAATTCGATTACCTCTACAATGAAGTAAATTAAAATCAAGCCATGCGATAAAAATGTTTTTCTTAGTAATTCAACGATTTTATTATTATCAATGAAATAAATTTTGAACTAACAACTTACAGTTTTTTAATAACAGTTTACAGTTATATAAATCTTCTGATACAAAATGGTATGGCCGCGGTAGTCACGTGGTTATGGTAACGAACTCGTGGGCAGTGTGCCATGGGTTCATGCCATAATGCCACATAAGACCAACCGTGTAGAGGCGCTGTTGTATGTTTAATCTGTCGAGGTTCAAAATCCTCTAATTGGTGTGGAAGTTTGAAAAGCAGGGTACCGTCTCAAGTGTCGTCCTCGTCACTTGACCAAGATTTATAAAATTACGAAGTCCATAGTTAATAGCCACCGTGTCACTTCATAGCGCAACTTTAACACTCACTCGCTCGCGATAGAAAAAGATAGATTATCAGAGAGTTTCTTTGACGAAATGGAAAATAGTCAGTGTTTAAATAACGCAGAACATTTTTTAGTTCTCTAAAGTAAAATAATATGAATGCAATATTTTATCTACTAATTTATACAGATGGTTTATATTGATATAACAGAACTTATTTTATTTATTCATAAAATTTAAAAACAAAGTAAAACATGATTTTTTTTTTAAAATTCAGTTTATTACAATAACAATTATTTAAAATTTTTCCCAACAGTTTAAAGAGATATCCCTTGCTCTCACAATGAAATTGGGCGTAGCATTACTTTGTAAGTATACTTACAATTTCTATAAAATAAAATATGTAATATACGATTGCTGAAAAAACAATAATGAGTTATTTTTTATGAGACCATTCCTCTTTTAATAATTATAATTATGAAATATTGACAAAGATATATTTAAAATCCCGCAATAATTATATTACAAATTTTGTTTCTTTTCATTCTGCCTTTTGAATGAACAATATTAAAAAATTTCAAGGAAGTTGTATTTACATTTCAATAACTTTTTATTAATAATTTAAGCAAATAGTAAAGAAACAGTATTTTTTTAACTAAACCATTTTTATTTCCTTTGATTATTTTAGACACTGTATAAGAAGATATTCGACATTTTACAATCATTATATTCATCTTTTATTCCCTATTTTTTTCATTTCATATTTCAACAGTACGCTTTTATTTATAAATGCACTCATGTATATACAACTTTTTTTTTATTATATATTTTTTTGATCTTCTTTAATAATGCAATATTTTATTTCAGTTTTCTCTGGATTGGCCCTTTCACTAGCAGCATCTAGAGTGAGTGTATCACATTGTTTAATGTCTTATTTGTCTAGTAATAGCTTAAACGAGTTATTTGAAATAAATATTGTAAATGAAATTTTATAAATACACTGTTAGAATTTCAAGCAAAAGATTAAATTATAAATTAATTTTCTATCTTTCAATTTATCTCACAAAATTTTACATTTCTGGGACAAGATCTCTGAAAAAATTAGAATTTTATAATATTTTTAGACAAATATTCTTGTTTATTAAATCGCTTTTCAAAAATATGAACATAAACTTTAATGAAAGAAAAAAAATAACTTTTATTTGATTGTAAAGTAACTTTAAAAGCTTACATTAAATAACTTTATATGATATATAGATGTTTCAAAGAATTAGATAATTTTTTTAAAAAATGTGAAGCTATTTTTGTATTATTTCATATAGTAGCATAAAAGTGAAAAAATTTATAAGTACAGTCATGATAATTTTTTAAATACCTTATGCGTTAACAAAAATTCTAAGTAAACGTCGAAACTATCTGAGAACATGGTTATTCAAACATTGAGCTAATAATCATATTTCGATTAGTTTTACAGTTATTCATTTGCAAGCTATCTTCATTACATACTTTCCCTTTTAAACATTGCATAGTTACTTCCAACATTATCTTGTGTCTTTTACAAAATTTTTGCTTAAAAAATCTATCTGTAAGTAATAATTTCAGAATTAATAATCTATAAGTAATTACCAGAAGTAATATTGCTTAACCAGTGTAGTCAGTACTTTATGTTTCTGCAATATGCATGTAAATTACAAAGTCAAAATATATTTCCATAATCTCAGAAAAGAGTATTATAAACACAGGAAGGGTCATTTTCAAACGAAAAAAAAACTCTTTGGGAAAGTTAAATGGTATAAAAATGTATTCTTACAAACGAGAAACATTTATATCACGCTTTACTTTTGTATTTAAGCAATAAGTAATCCTAATTTATTTCTTAATGTAGTCCAAGCGAGCAGCTTATGAGCTTCCAGATGGAGTCGAGCTTATTGTAGGAGCTGTCCGAACCACCTTCGTATGCAACAATGACGGCTACTATGCTGATATGGACAACAACTGCCAAATCTTCCACGTCTGCCAAACAGCCACCCATTCCGATGGCACTTCCGAAATGTTGCAGTGGTCTTTCTTCTGTGGTAACCAAACCGTCTTTAATCAATTCTCCTTCACTTGCTCAAGCCCAGAAGATGCAATTCCTTGCGGAAGCTCCGGTGATTTCTTTTATCTCAATGCCAATATTGGAGCTGGACCTAACGTTCCATTCCATAATGAACAAGATGTTGCCAGAGCTGCTGCTATCACTCCTGGTAGGGCAGCCCAGCCTGTCTACGTACCACCAGCAGGAGGAGCCCGTCCACCTTTCAGAGGCTAGAAATTTCTAAAAGGATATACATATTGATTACAACGGTATGTTTTATGTATACGTATGTATATGAACTAATTTTACTTGAGAATCTTATTACTGAAATGTACGTGTTAGAGGTCCGCAGGTTTTTAATTATACGTAATATTCTCTCTGTGTATTATTTTACAACAAATTTCCTTTTTTGAATTTTGAATTAAGGTGTTTTAATTCTGTACTTCACTAAACCAATTAATAGATACTGTTCCATACCATGAGAACAAAGCATATCTTAGGAGGGGAAAAAATATTAAACTTGCTTGGTAATTATAATATTAAGCCTTTTGTAAGTTTTGTTTTTAAATGCACAAATAATGTATTTTGATCTTAGTGAAAATCTTAACATCAATCTATTTAATAAGCATCTAAGGTTGTGGGTTTGACCCCGGCCCAAGTCGATGGATTTTCGTGATGCAGAAAATCGACAAAGCGCCATGTCGTATGGTTATGAGGCATGTAAAATATCCATTGAGTGTCTGTTTGGCTTGGGGGCTCTGGTCAAAATTAAGTTCCTAATTACAATTTTGCATCTTCAGAGCGCAGGTGCCTCCCTCTGGGGAGGAAACTGGACGTCAAAATTAGTTGTGGCGATTGGAATTCGATCTATATGGTGCCGCAAGAAAAAAGGTATCAGCTCTCATGGAATGTACTGGGTCTGCAATGGTAAAACACCAAACTGCAGCTAGATTAGAAATAAAAAATAATTTTTGAATCAGATACCAATCTATAAATACACTATTCAATTTCTATATAAAAAGCAGTAAAAATGATAAGGACAAATTTCTGTTAAATATATTTATTGATAAAGGGTGTTCTAAAAACGGAATACTTATCGGAAAATAATGGCTCGGTTTTTATATGAATCTCTTAGCTATAAATGATGAAATTGATCCTAATATTTACCCAAAGGATAAAATTTATGAAATTTACTTCGATGTTTTAATGTGAATATTTTTTGTTTTTACTTTATTTCAAAAGTTTGTAATTCAATTTTATGTTTCAGATTTATGGAGGACCTAATTGTATCGATTACGAACAAGAACTCAAGTTGACAGAAAATGTCATCTACGGCCATATTTGTCTTTCCGATCAAAGTGCTGAATCATATCTGCTTTAGGGAGAATTTCCAGTGCTTTATCACTTAGTTGCTTTGGGGAGACGAAGGATTTCAAAATGGGCACTGTAAAATATGTGATAAATTGTCCATTAGCTTAAGTATGTACATATGTGCTTATGTATAACATATTTTTGTTGAGCAGTTGTTAAATATTCATTGTTAATAAAGTCAGCATTTGAAAATACATGGTTGCTGTTTTTTTTTCTTTCCTTTTTCTGTAACATATAAGTTATTCATATTTTATTATGATGTATAAAAAATACATATTTTGGTTGCAATGGTGTTAAGTATTATGAAGGAATCTCATTAAATTGTTCTCTTGAAGTCTATTTTTCGTGGATTTTAAAATGCAAGACTGTTTATTTTTTGATTATTACAAGATTATTTTAAGCACACTTATTCTAATCCTCATAATAAAAAAAATATTTTCAAGAGTAAGTACTTACTTGCAAATTAATGTTATATTATTTACAGGCTCATAAATATTTAAAAGCTTCCATTTTAAAGAAGTACATAAAGATTTGAAAAAATGGGGGGAAACTACCAATTGTAATAAAAATCATTTCTACATTCTACAAATATTTTAAAATATTCTTACTACATCTTAATATACATTTTCATATAATCCAATTCTATACAGTGAAATTATAATATATGTAAAAGAGGTCTGTCTATACATAATTTTGAAGAGATGTTTCGCCTAAAATACTTAAACATAATCTTAAAAATAACATTGCATAAAACAGCATTTTAATAAATTAACTATATAACTTTGCTTTGAATTATTTGTTCTCATCACCATCGAAAACAACTTGCTTTTATTATCATTCTCATACCCATATGATTAGATAGAACAATTGTGAGTTGTATTTAACTTTCTTTTTATAATTGAAGAATTAATTTTTAAAAACTCAAAACATTGTAAACTGACCCACAAATTTGTAAAGCATTCTAAAAGAATGGCTAAAACTGCACTTTAAACACGCAAATGATTAAAGAATACAGGACCTGAAATTACAAAAAATGACCAACAAATTTGATATTTTAGGAAATTTTTTTTCCGATAACCTTTCTCTTAAAATCTTTTTTAAAAAGTTCGAACTTGGAAATTAATGCTTTAAATATTTAAAAAGAATATACTAAAATAAAAAAAGTATGACATGACAACGGAAAGGCGTTATCAATAAATGTAATTTATACAAAAAAGCTATTCAAGTAAGATAATTTATTAAAATAAGCATTATATACATTCAAATTGTATTTTACGTGTGTTTTACATAAAATAAAAGAATTAAGGAAATGTTTATTAAAAATTATTAAAGCATTAGTTTTCTGTTTCGGTATTCGAAATGAACTATTTTTAGCAGTAAATATATTTAATGATAAAAGTTATTATTAAAGTGTAGCCATCATCCTTTGTTTCTATATTGAGTATTTCTAAAAACATTTTTAAAGAACACTAACATCTATTGTCAGAGCTGATTTTCAGCTTAAATTTCAAAGGATCAAATACATTTGCGTCACAAGGAAATAAGTTACTTTTCTCATCTTTTTTTTCCTTATTTGATTAAAAATAGGGAATTATTTTCAAATTATATACTCGTGTAGATGTATCATTAAAAAGTTGCATTAAAAAGACGTAGTTATATTAAAGGACAATCAAAGATAGCCCCAGTAACACTTAAGCAAACTTAGGCTTTTGGCTAAAAAAGAAGAGTTGAACTAGGTTTCAAGCTGCCGACTTTCATCTTTACTTGCCTTCTTTTACTTTAAGCAGAAAAAAATGTATCTGCCAAAATAATGTGAAAAAAAAAACAGTGAAAAATGTTTTAATTCATTCAAAAGACCAAAGTTAATTCTTTAAAAAATCAAAAACAACATATTCTAAATTTTTAAACAATGATCTTATTACCCCAGTGAATAGAAGTATAAAGAAATCACAGTACTATATATTAGGAGGGAGTATTATGCATATATATATATATATATATATGTATATTTACGTAACACTATAAAGCTTCTCGAGGGCTACTGATGACGGACCTCGCAGTTTCGAACCATGGTCAAGCATTAAAATATACTAATAGCTACGATTTTTTATTTTTTTTATTTATTTTATAAATAGATATATTTCTAGTGGTATGTGGTAGCTTTATTGAAATTCTGTAAGTCTTAGGTTTTTTTCAAAAGCGTAAAATGTCGGACCTCTTAGATTTTCAAAAAGGCCAAAGTGTAGGAGTCCACTTAGATGGAGCAAGTGTGAGCGAAATATTCCAGCTTTTAAGCGTTTCTACAGGTACGGCGTCTAAAGTTATGACAGCATACACACAGCTTGGCAAGACTAGCTCAGAAAAGCAAAAATTAATAGCAAAGCAAAATAAGAGAATCTCAGGGAAAGACCGACGGATATTGTAGCGGATTGCAATGCTATAAAGTGAACAACTGCATCAAAAGTGACTGCTGAGCTCAATCATCATCGGGATTCTCCAGTGTCAATGATTACAGTTAGAAGGCACCTTCATAAACAGAGCATTTACAATAGAGCAACAATTCCCAAGTCACTTCTCACATAAGTTAATGCCAAACGTTGTTTACAGAGGTGTCACACACTCCTGGTCGATTGATAAGTGGAAGAAACTAATATGATCTAACGAATCGTC
The DNA here is from genome assembly GCA_019973975.1 of Trichonephila clavata. Lineage (NCBI taxonomy): Eukaryota > Metazoa > Arthropoda > Arachnida > Araneae > Nephilidae > Trichonephila > Trichonephila clavata. The sequence goes on from BMAO01039221.1 coordinate 12,055, forward strand.
TTTTACACTTTTCCCTACTACAAGACGGGTGTACATTTGGAAGACACCTGCACAAGCGTATGGTCGTAATTGTCTCCTTCCTACTGTCAAACATGAAGGTTGATCTGTCATGATATGGGCAGCCGTATCGTTGTTTTCTGCTGAGCCAATCGTAACCCTGAAAGGAAGGATCACTGGGGAGAAGTATAGAAAACTTTTGACTGACCAGGTCTATCCTATGATGCAAATTTTGTTCTCTGCAAGTGATGGAATTTTATAGGATGATAATGCACTTGTTCATGCATGATTTGATGAACACGAGGATGAAGTTAAACATCTACCTTGGCCCACACAGTCATCCGACCTCAATATAGTTCAACCGTTATGATCTATTTTAATACACTCAATACGGAATCGAATCCTCCAACGGTACCTCAACCAGAACTTTCCCAAAATCTCCATAAAGAATGGTACATTATTCTTCTAAACACTATTCACACTTGTATGAATCTATTCTTGGGCTAATCCAAGCTGTATTGCGTACCAATGTCAGAACCCTGTCTTTTTGAGGTAGTACCATCTCTTGAACACTGCTCTTAGCAATTATGCACAGGGGGTACATTCCGGCTGATGTTTCTGCAATAGAAAATCCACCTTCTCGTAGCCCTATTACACAACCTCGTTCAAACCCGGTGAGTGGTTGATAATGGCTTCTTCATTTTCTGAAAGGCATTCTTGGCTAACATCAACTCAATGCGTCAAATTTTACAGAGAGTTCAAATATGTCAAAAATTACATACTACTGGCGTCACACTTAAGCTCGAAATTTGTATCGATGTCATCTTTGAAATGTATAAGCTAGCCTACCAAATTTCGTTTATCTAATACGTCTTTCTTTGTGTTGGAATTTTCCCCGTCAGTGTGTAATAATCCCTCTTCCCGTCTTCTCTGTGACCCAGCTAAAAGGGCGGAAAGAAGTGAAGGATGATTCGACATGATAATTCCCAATTATTTTAATTAGCACATCAATCGCCCACTTAAAAAAATCGCTCTACTACCTCAATATTACTTTACACGGTTGATATGTAACTACTGGCCACTTAACCTCTTTAATACTTCAAATATCAAACGTGAGGTGAAGATGACAATAACTGAACTGTAGGCAATCTTCTTATTAATTAAGGCTTAATCCTTAAAATATCACCTTCCTGTCTTTAATCTCTCCCACGGACTTTCTAACCTATTTTTCGGTGTTCTTCTCTTTGTATCTCACTTGTCACTTTTAGTAAACTAACTTTCTAACCATCCCGCTTTCTAACTCACTCACCAACGTTCTACTATCTATCCTTCTTCACTTTCTAACCCTCAGTAAGCGAACCTGAACTATATACAATAAACTTAATTTGTATATCACGTCTTCTTCTTAGAAGAAGGTTGATTATTTTTAATAGCCCTAAAGATTTCCCAAAAGGGTTAGTGTAAGGACGCGTATAGATCCGCCATAAATGTACATAAAAAGGTAAGTTTAATCAAACTGACGGTAAACTTATTACAAATGTATGTTTTAAGATACCGAGTGAGTCAAAAGTTTGTTCGAACTTAAAAAATTCATTAAAGAGGAAGAAATGATGATAAAGAAGTTTGGTTTGAAGAAAGAGATTACAAAAAATATCGATTTTTTTTGTGGCTAAACGTTTTCGGTTAAAAATATCACCAGTAGAGGGTGATTACAATTTGAAATACAATGTGCAGGGCAACAGTATTTTACATTCATTTATTCTTGAAATAACAATTGTTCAACGTGACCTCCAATTCATTGTCCAACACTACTAAGGCGGCTCACAATGCCTTTTACAGCAAAAGGCAATATATCGAAATTAATTGCAAAAATCTCACGACAGATAGAATCTTTGAATTCGGTGAATGTTCTTAGGGATAAAGAATACACAAGGGATTTCAAATAGCCCCACAACCAGAACTCGACCGGAGTGAGGTCGGCTGAACATGGCCACTTTGTCCTCACTAAAGGTAGTCAATGGGAAATCGTTTTACTGGATTGGCATAGTATTGGGGGGGGGGGTCATTTTGCACGAAGCTTATTACAGATAATACACCTCTTCTATTTTATGCACGCACGACTAAAAATATTTTTGCTGCAAAAAAATCCAATTTCCTAGTGAGACCTTTCTTGCAAATTTTACCTTCTTCCTTTTTCATGAATCATATCTTCCTTTTTATGAATTTTTAAAATGTAATCGAAATTTTGGCTTTTACCCAGTATTTAAAAACGGAATTACGTTCTCAACAGTATCTTATAATTTTTTATTATTGTTAAATTTATCCCAAGTTTTGATGACTAAGTTAGAATTAACGCGAAAATCATTAAGCATCACATTCTTATATATTAATACATGTATGAATATTTTTCTAAAATAGGACCATATATATAAGAAGAGTGAATGAAAAATGAAAAATGTGATATTAAGTGGAAAAATTAATTCTGTTATGTATCTGAATCTTCCCACACTTTTCTGCCAAAACCGCCTACATTTTAACATTAGTCGAATCTCTTCTCGGCTTCAGAATTCCTATATTATATTCATCTATCACTAGTGCATTAAATTAACATTAGCATTCTTGATACGATGTCATACAGAGAAAGAAGCCTTGTTGTTGTTTCAAATCCCCTTGGAGCAGGAAAACCTACACCAAGTCCACTTTACCTTTCCGCACATGAATGTCACAAACCATGTCGTAATCTCCAAACAACTGTCCCACGGAAATGCCCCAGAAGTTCAGAAGATAAGCAGGAGAAGCAGGGACAGGTAAAGAAAGACTTTACTCCCTCCACAAAGGTCATACCACGCAGGTGACCTCTTGTCTGTCAAGATCCAGATACTGTCCTTATTAGAGTTGAGAGCATGATCGAGAGTACCACTGATTGCAATGAGTGCCTTTCTTGATCGGATTGTAATTAGTGATGGACATATGTATCTTACATCCTTCAGAGAGAAAATGCCAATTATTTGAGTTTCACCATCCCTCTCCTGACAAAAACCGAGAAAATTCTCACAAACAATCCCTCTAAAAACTAAAGAGCATGGCAAGCGGGAGATATAGAATTGTCATTTTGTTAAAAAAAATTTTAATGATTGTTATGGATTGAAAAGTAGCAAGTGTTGTATCATTTTGGAATAGTACTAAACGGGATATCTTTTGAAATAACTTGCTCAGAGTAGTGTGTAATATTGTTCTTTTTGTGGGGCGTCAAAGTAAGGTGACTTCATTTTCTCAAATCGAGTCAAACAACCTTAGTTTTACCTAAACCGAAAATACTTAAAATATTTGAGGACACACTGAACTATAGCTTTCACAAAACGGAAGTAACTCTACTATCTGTAAGATGTATCATCCCTTTTCAATCTCAAAGACAACAAATGCTTGGGCTTAGACATAAAATCACTAACTAATTGATGAATTTAATTCTCAAGCTAGAAGTGAAAATATCCGCACTGCTAATCACTATCTTCCTTACTAGCTAACAACTATAAGCTATCTATTTCTACCCTTATCTTTCCCTTCACTTTTATTACAATTTTTAGTAAAACTTTAAAGAATATTCCCGCATGCTAATTTTTAATAGGAACCTCGTGAGGTAGCCTGCTAAAAGGTTACAGTAAAGTAATGAATGAGGAAAAGAAGTGAATATTGGAGAGGGGGGGGGAGCAACCCTTAATGATGATTAACGAAACAGTAAGAATTCGAATACAAGATGAAATAAGGTATCACATTATGCATACAAAATAATAAAAATTAATACCCCCTTAATTTCTGATAAAATTAAAATAGAGTTTATTTTTTTAGAATTCCAATTAATTTTTGGCTGATCTATTTTAATAAACAGGATGTATATTGCGTTTTGTGTGAAATTTTTTCTGAGTAATTGGTTTTAAAAATTTATCACCGAATACCTTCCATGAGCAAAATATATATATTCCGTAACAATATTTATTTCAGAATCTAAGCAAATTTTGAAAGGAAAGAGGCTGTGTGTTATTGCTTAAGAATCCTTTCCGGCTTAATTTGGCCAATTGTTGTTGTACATATGACATCACTTGCTAAATCAAGGTATGTATAATGTTCCTATATAATTCATGGTAATCTTCAGAGACGCACTATTATCTAAACCTATTTCTGAGCAAAAAGTAGTTATTTAGATAAACTTCAGTCAATTGATTGCGAATTTCATCTGCTTTTGAACCTTTCACAATGGAAAATACATGTTAAGACTGTTGTCTGGATTCGAGAAATCTGAAACCTCACCATTGTTTTGTATGTAGGAACGCGAAAGAAGTGATTGAGATGTTGCTTCCGAAACAACAATTTTTATTTCTTCCTGGATTGAAAAAAAATGCAACTTTATTTCATTTGGGGAGTATGATTCATATTTTCATATTTTTAGATTAGTTATCTATTTCCCTTTTGTTTACATATTAAAAAATATTATATCTTTTGTATTTTTTATAAATATTTAAATTTTGCAGATTCATTTTTAATGAATTTTTTAAAATTTTTTTATTCCAGAAATAATTTTTTTAAATAAAATAATCTTTCAGGAAGTTTTTTATAAATTATTCATCATTGTTATTATGAATTTATAATGCTTTTATATGTTTTTATGAGACTATTTTATTAGTTATTTGTCCATCACATTGCTTTGTAAGCATTTTGCTTATGTCATTATTTTTAAACATTTCATATTTATTTTTGAATATGCTTGCGTGATTGATTGGTCTTTTTCCGAAATAAAGCAAACGCTCCATTTTTTACTTACTGATAAAACTTAAGGTATAATGGAGCTTCGATTTGGTGTAAGCAATTTCAAATCTAATACATTCCCTAGGAGCTGGTATCACTATTAAGGACGGCACTATATAGGTAGTATACCAATAGCCGTCAGTTTTTTGAAGCCCAGTTTCCTCCCCAGAGGGAGGTGCCTAAGCTCTAACAATGCGAACTTGTTCTTGGAATTTTAATTTTGCCGAGAGCACCCAGGCTAAACAGACCCTATAGGGATCTTCAACATGCTGTATAATCATGCGCCATGGGAGCAATCGATTTTCTGATTTTTTGAAATTCTACCTACTTGGACCGGAGTCGAACCCGCAACTTTAGGCGTACAAGGCCAGCGCCAATTAAACTACGATACCCAGTCAGCAAGTTATAATGTAATATAAGTTATTTTAAAAATTTAACTGATGAAAGGCATTGAAGAATTTTATCGATGTACAAACTTTTGACTTAAAATTATTTTCTTAAAGAAGCTTCAAATATATTTCATCGCTTTGATTCATTCGTCGTTAACTTCGCATTTTAAAACAATAAAAAGGAAATAAGTGATTGAACTCGTAGTTTTGGACTATAGTCGAGTGACAAGACAACGGTTCTTGGGATGACACCTAGCTCTCGGGCAACGGTAGCCGAATAATCATGGTCTCAAATTTGTGGCTATTGTGGTCATCGTTGCATAGTCCTTGGAACAAAACCGCTTTCAAGAGGGACTGATGCCTTCGTAGTTGCCTTTGGATACCCATTGTGTAAAGAAGCTGATACTCTTAAAAAACCTGTAGAGGTTGCAGTTCTTCCGTAGGCGTGGTATAGAAGTTTAGAGCAGCATTTCTCAAACTGTGGGGCGCGCCCCATTAGGGGGCGTGATAACTCTGCCAGGGGGTGCGACATATCGAATAGTCTAAAATTGAAGATTGAAGAAAATTTATCAATTTACTGAAAGAAAGCAAAATTAATACATTCTGACAAAATGTAATATAAAGTCCACATTCCCAATGATACAAGATACTTATAAATGTATCAGTACTGCAAAAAGCATTTGATAATTTATTGGTCAATACTAAATTGAAAAGAAAATAAGTAATTACTGGTGACTTCCATGGTCTTGTCATGAACAAAATTTAATACAAAATTTAATACTTATCTCGAGAATTTATGCAGTTTATGTTTGAAATCGCACTGCAGCTTTAGCGTCGAAGTGCCTTATTATTGCATTCAATACATAGTAAGAGGGGGCTAGGGGAGCGCGATGAAAATTGTGACTGAAAATTGGGTCGTAAGTATTGAAAGTTTGAGAAGCACTGGCTTAGAGAGGTGCTGGTTCATTTTACGTCCACGTCACTTAACGGAGCTACAAAATACGTGGTCCATCATCAATAGTCCTCTTGTTAATTCAGCTTTCTACGGAAATTAAAATAAAGTATCAAAATAATATATCGGAATTTCCACACTACGTCAACGGGAGGATTTTGAGTCTCTGCTGAGTCAGAGCTTCAAAATCAAAATAGTCTATGGAACTGTGACAACAGGACTCAACTGAAACAAAGACCACGAATATATGATTGCTGCTACTCAAATTGTGTTTATTTTTTAAATATAAGATAAAAACATTTTTGAAGAAGTAATTTAATAAGAAACATGAAAAGGGAAACACGTGTTCCTATTTAATTCAGTTGAATGCTAATTGTGTGTACGAAAATAATGTGATTGTAAGCTTAAGAAAAGAACATTTATCATTACTTATTGACATTTACTGGTTAAATATTGGATCTCGGTATAATATATATTAAGGATAATTAAATTAGATCTAAAATTAATTCTCTAGCCATTTCTAACTTTTATTTTCCCGTTACATCTTCAAGTATTAAATTTATTATCCAGTTCGGGAATGAAGAACACATGGCCTTAAACAGAGCCTTAACATGTCCGTCTCTCTCCCTTACAATCAGATTCAAAAATGATTTCATGGAAAAAAGACAGTTCAAATAAAATGTCTGATGTTCATCGAAAAACCACACACACACACACACAACACACACACACACACACACACACACACACACATATATATATATACAAACTTATGTCCATAAATTAAGGATAATGAAGTTCAGGTAAAAACTGAGACAGAAGCAAAACAAATTTGACTTATTTGTAAAGTCTATTTATTAAACAAAAGGTAAAGAGCAAAAAAGATGCTATATGTTTGACATAATTAATAAAAATTACGATTTTTACTCCCTGGAGCAAATCCAAAAAAGAACCTATTTACAAAAAACAGTATAACATGGTTAGTATGATGGTTAATACGGAGTATGTCTCCCGGACGATGCAATACAGGCCTTACAACGCCTACGCATGCTGAGTATCAAATTATCAATCTGATTTTGGGGAATATTACACCACTCATCAAGCAATGCCCTCCGAAGTTCCGGTAGACAGGTGGGAGCGGGTTGACGGGCTGCAATTCGTCGGTCAAGCATACCGACACATGCTCTATTGATTCAAGTCCGGTGAGTATGCTGGCCAATCCATACGGGTGATATCCTCCGATTGAATGCATTCGTTTACAATGTTTGCACGGTGAGGACGGGCATTGTCATCCATAAACAGAAATTCAGCATCCATGACGCCCCGAAACAAACGTACATGTTGTTCCAGAATGAAATCCCGATAGATGTGGCCTGTCATCGTTACACTCTGAACATGCAGGTCAGTTCTGGAACCAAGAATATTTCCTCCCCAAACAAGCCATCCTGCACCACCGTAAACGGTGTCGTTTAATGGTGTTCTTGGTGGTAACGGGTAGCTGGCGCTCTCCATATGAAAGTCCGGCAAGAATCAGACTGCAAACTAAACCTGGACTCGTCGGAAAACATCACACAAGACCACTGTTGCGGTGTCCACAATGCATGCTCTCTACTCCAGGTTAATCGCAGGCGACAGTGAGTTGCGGTAAGGGGAACAATCTGACAGGCCTACGAGCATATAGACCAATGTGCCCTAAGCGTCTGTACACGGTCTGCTTTGAAACTGTCATACCGTAGCTGAAGAGAGCTGACGAGATAGGTCTGATGCTGTGCTCGTCTGTTTCTTTTGGCAGTAACTGCCAAATACCGGTCCTCATTCGGCGTTGTAACTCGAGGGCGACCTGTGCTGTAACATCTACTCACATTACCATCATCTTGGAATCGTTGCCAAAGCCTGGAGATGACACTCTGGCGATTCCAAGTTCTCGGATACTTCCAGCTGGGTACGTTCACATTCCAGTCGTCCGATAATTCTACCACGTAAAAAATCATCCAAATGCTTCCTTTGTGCCATAACTATGCGGTTATTGCACTGAAAGGCTTTTAAAGCGCTTGTGAACAATTTACTTCTTTGCCACCATTCCTTATATACCCCTCTCTTACACTCTCGTCATTGTGACGTACTATCCGCGCCATCTGGTGGTTTCCTGTAATTTGCATATTCTTCTTCAAGATTGTGTGATAATTCTACAGGTGAAATTTTATTTTAGAGTTCAATTTCTGTGTGATTCTGAATTATCCTAAATTTATTGACATGAGTGTATGTATGTAATAATCCCCTTATATAATACTTTTTAAATAACTTTTAACTATCTATGGTCCATCCCTTCAGGACCAAGTTCAATTAATAAACTTTCTGACCGCCTAACGAGAGTATTTCAAACTACATCTATTACCCACTCAGATCATGTGATTTGAGTCGAGTGTATTACACCGAGA